>ML783596.1:684338-695987 GCA_009831015.1 Picea engelmannii
TTTGACTTTGAGGCCTTGCCTTAGAAACACCTCAAAGCTTCTCCCTCTAGTCCTTAGCCGTTTTGACTTTTGCCTCCTTTAGCTCTTGCGTCCTTCATTATTTGACTCCATTAACCCTAAGGCACTGATCTAAAGACCTCATGTGTTGAAGTGAACCTAATCAAAACTACTCTCAATACATTGAATAAAACCCTAATTTCACTAACCCTAGCTTATAAACTAACCCTAATTTCACTAAGTGTTGTCGTCATTAACACCTTTGGGTAGCTAAACGTTTTCTTTATAAGCAATTGAATGGTGATTAAAGGCATTAATTAAATGAGTGTTGATTTATTGCATTGAATGCCACATTGTTCCAGCATTTATTGAAGAAGTGACATTATTTTCATAGCTATTTTATAAACATTGACTTCGTCAATATTTATTGTCAAATTGCTTATATGTTTATCAGGAAGTCACTGATTTATATGAAGTACTAACTCATTGAGCTAGCTTGCACATATCAGTTTGTTGTTGCTTTGTCTCAAGGCCTAGTTCACCTACACTGAAGTGAGCCTCTCTCCCCTAGGGTTTTGACTTTGAGGCCTTGCCTTAGAAACACCTCAAAGCTTCTCCCTCTAGTCCTTAGCCGTTTTGACTTTTGCCTCCTTTAGCTCTTGCGTCCTTCATTATTTGACTCCATTAACCCTAAGGCACTGATCTAAAGACCTCATGCGTTGAAGTGAACCTAATCAAAACTACTTTCAATACATTGAATCAAACCCTAATTTCACTAACCCTAGCTTATAAACTAACCCTATTGACTAAGTGTTGTCGTCATTAACACATTTGAGCAACTAAACGTTTTCTTTATAAGCAATTGAATGGTGATTAAAGGCATTAATTAAATGAAGTGTTGATTTATTGCATTGAATGCCACATTGTTCCAGCATTTATTGAAGAAGTGACATTATTTTCATAGCTATTTTATAAACATTGACTTCGTCAATATTTATTGTCAAATTGCTTATATGTTTATCAGAAAGTCACTGATTTATATGAAGTACTAACTCATTGAGCTAGCTTGCACATATCAGTTTGTTGTTGCTTTGTCTCAGGCAGGTATATCTCTTTGGGGGTTTTACTTTATTGGCCTTTGGCCGGACTATCTGCTCAGTGGTGACTTGTGAGGGGGGAATAACTACTTTATCCTGTAATCCTTTGCCTTCTCAAAACCCCAGGTCACCGGGGACGTCTGCCCTGGGCCTTACCACCCTAAAGAGAAAGAACCATCCCATTGTGGTGACATTGGGAGGGATTGGTTCCTGTTACGCCAGTTTGACCTTCAAACCTCAAGCCTTTTATCCTTGCTACAAACTATGCGATAACAGGCCCCACAGCTCCCTTTTTTTGCCCAATTCATCTTTAAAATCCGTCGAAACTCGGTCGTACGGGCACGGTATTGGCGAGAAACATCGTCGGTCGTACCGTACAGTGTTTCCCTTTCGAGAAATGTCGTACGGTACAGTCGGTGGCGTTTCTCAGCCGTACCGTACCCGTTTCTGTGTTTCGTACTGTACCGACTAAGGAAACAGGGGGGTAGGGATGTTTCCTGCAACTTAGAATTAAATATTATTATTATGTAAAGGGGGCAATGTAAAGGAAAGTTTTACTCCTTACTTTGTGGTTTACCCTTGTATGTGGACAAATTATGTTTAAGAGGTTGATATAAATAGATATCAACCTCATTTCATTTTTATCATAGCTCTCTCACTTGAGAGAAGACACTCTTGGCTGAAATTTGCGCCCTACTTGGGCATTTTTACATATCTCTCTTGTCACTTGCTCTTGTAATGGTTTTGCTTTGGCTATTGGATGGATGGATGATGCGCCATCTCTAATGCAGGTCTATTTCTTTCTCTATGGTGGATTCTCTTGGTTAAAAAGAGGTTTATCTTGCTAATGCTTGTACTAGGTAAGGGATTTTTGCTACTATTGTTTATTTTCTTGGTTTCAAGGTTAATTTGCTTAAACTTTCGGGGAATATAAGGGCATACAACCCCACTAATCCCATCATAATTGTCTTGGATTAATTTGTTGCACAAAGGAATACTAGGAGTAAAAGGGTTTACACCCTCCTAGGGTTTTCCTTAGCTAATTTCGCTTAACTTGGGGAGTAAAAGGGATTACACCCCCAAGGAGGTAGCATAACTAGCTCTTTAATTTTAAAAGACTCTGTTGACCGCCTCTCCGACACAGGTGGTCAACTCCATGTGCCATGAAGAGATGAATCATCAGATGCTCATTTGTCGAAGAAATTTGGTTCTACAGGGCATTGTTTGGCCCCAACACTTCTTTTTGTAACTGGAATTTCCACACCCCTGCGTGGGTTAATAATGTAATAGGTCTGCATGAGTCATGTCTAGGTCAGTTACCTTGGGATCAGTTCACTGGGAGAGTTCCTTTCACTGAGGGTTTTTTATCCTCAGGTTATCAATTGGGTTTTTCAGCCTTATTGATTTCCCTTGAGTTTTTCCCTCACACTTGCAATAATTCCTCCAAAGTGGTGGACGGCGTTCTAGTGGGCTTATCTTTTGGTAATTATTGTAGGGAATCATTGTAAATGACCATGCAAGGCATCTTAGAAAGTTTCGCGGAATTCCATTGAGTCTAGATTAGTTTTTTTAATTAATTAATTTTTAATTAAATTTCCCTAAGTTTGGAGGTTTAATTATTTAATTAATTAATTATTTTTGAGAAAAAATTGTAAAAACTAGGTCCTCGAACTTTTGATAAGGGTATTTGTGCTCAAAAGAAATGGAATGAGACCCCCTACATCCATGGACCAAGTTTCAGCTCAGTCGAACAACGTTTGCTATGGGTTTGTCCACCCGGAGTGTCAGTCAGTCAAAAACAACAATTTTAATTGCTAAAGTCCAAACATGGAAAAAATGTAATTTTGTAATAATGAGTTAGAGGATGAAGTAAAGATGGATAAAGATAAGAGAAATTTTTCCTAACCTTTTCCAACCCTCACTTCACCTCTTCACCTAGCCATTAAGCAAAAACGTCACTTTTCCTAGAGTGGTCTGCCTTCCTTCTAGAAAGTCTCCAAAAAGTAAAAAAATGATAAAAAATTTAATGGGAGACTTATGCTATCCCTTGGCACGCTTTTCCTAGCCTCCCACTACCCTTTTTGTTTGATCCCAACACCTCACAACTCATTTACTCCATTCCATTCTTTCCATCTCCCCCAAAGTGGTGCGCCCTCCAAGGAGAGTTACCCGCCCCCCCTCTTGTGGATCTCCTAGAAAAATTTGTTTTTTTATGGTTGGGCTCATTTTTCTCCCTTGGCACGCATCCCATAAGCCTCACACTACTCTTTTGTGTGATCCCAACATTTCCCACACCAATCTACACCCTAGATCTATGATCTAAACCCTAGATGGTGTGACCTAGCCTTGGGATCTCTTCTTATGCTTAGTGTTGGACACTTGGCATTGATCCAAGAGGGGTGAGTTTGCCTCTCCAAATATAAATAGATCCCTCTCCTCACTCCCAACACACCATATCTTGAACTATTGTTATGCTACTTGATTTCTCACTCTCTCTCTCTCACTCTCTCTCTCTCTCTCTCTCTCTCTCTCCACATTTTCCATTCTCTGGCTCTTAGGGTTTTGTAGATAGTTTTCTCCAAGGTCCATTTCTTGAGTAATAAAGAGAATCTTTGGAGGACAATTGGAAGAGTTATGCACATGCTTGTTCTTGCCACACATATGAGGTAAAATTTGTCTAGATTTGGTTGGTGATTGCACACATTGGATCTCAGGTAAAATGCTACTTGGGTAGATCTATTAATGCACATGCTTGTAGATCTATATATCTTGTTTTGCTAGATAGGATTGAAATGTCATCTTGTTAGTATATGCAACATATTATCTCTTGTATGCACATCACCTCTCAAGTTTTGCAGGTTTAGCTTCAAGGGTTTCATTGGGAATGCACCAAGGAAGATTCTTCCCTTGAGACACATACAAACTCCATACTTTCTCACCCTTTACTCTTCTTCTTATTGTTGTTCACATTCATATATATTTCAGCTAGTTTAACTTAGCAAGATAGGTCATTTATATCAAATTTTATCAAATTTTCTTAAGAAAATTTTTTGCCCTAAAAAAGCAAAAGTTTTTCTTCACTTTGTTGCTTGTGTGTAGCATTTCCAGCAAGAATACCTTGCTGGTTTTTGCAGGTTCAGATCTGGTTGAGAGGGCTTTTGGCTACCCAAAGGCATCCACACAACATTCAAAGACCCCCCAAGGGATTGGTAGCTATTTCTCAACCTCCTTCTTCATTTTTAGAGCTTTCTTGAGCATTTTTCTTCTTATTTTGCTGATTTAGTAGCTCATAGTTGTGAGAGAAGGAAGTGGTACGGCCTCCTCCCACGTGTGAACCTTGGGGTAGCTAGGGTTTAGCATAGATCTTGTTTTTCTTGGCACCTTTTTGATCTAGGACGTGGGGCTTGGTAGATGAAGGGCATCTCTCAAACCCTAAGACGTGGGGGTTAGGCTTTGTTTGGTTTGTTTGCTTGTCTCTTAGCTCATCTCTCTCTCTTGCTTGCTTCTTTCTTTCTCTCAAGTTATTTTCTAAAATTAAGTGAATCTAATAATTGCCTACCTATTGGGAGAGGAATACCCCAAGTGGTAAGGTTAAGGTTTAATATGTGTTATTGATCTACATGCTTAATGTTTTGATATATTCTAGATCTAGATCTCACACATAATTAATCTCTAGCTTAAGCCTATTGGGCATAATCAACTTAGCTAGATTTATTTGCATGCTTAAGTTCCTTAAAGTTTAATCTTTACTTTACATGCTTAAATCTAACCCTAAATGTTTAAATGCTTCAATAAGTTAAGTGAATGGTGTTTTTCTTTCATGCTTTAATCTTTTAAGGCCATTTGCCACATGCTTGAAGTAACTTTCATGGTTAAGTTGACATAGTAAGCTAACACTTAAATCTTGTTTCTCACACTTGGCTTGGATCTAAATGTTCTAAATCAACATAAGATAAGTGTGTTTATTTTCATGTCTCGTGGGCAAGTTGTTCTTGCCCCTTGTGGTTTTACCTCTTTACTTTGCAAGCTACATATTGGTGCACTAAGTAATTTGCTCTCACATAGCTTATATGTGTTAATGCCTTTCATTTCATAAGCTTAAGCAACACATTTAAGATGAAGTTTCAGCCATAGCACTAAATCACATTTTAAAAGTGTCATAAAATCTTCAAAACACTCTAAAATACACAAAGTCTCCCTAATTCATATATTAACTTAATAGACTTAATAGGGCACATTAGACCACCATCTTCACCATCTAAAACGGGTATTGAGGAGGGCAACGGAAGGTGCTAGGCCGGGGACGGTCTCACGGCACAAAGGAGTGTCATTTTCCGTAAAAACTCAATGCTTTGGGTTGACTGTGACAGCTAGGGTTGGCCTCGTTGCCATACTATCTTGAGCATCCAGCAGCCATTTGGCAATAGGAGGAGGAGGCTTTGGTGAATCACTAAATAAAGGTAACTAAAACTTTATAATCTTAAGAAACCTTTAATAATCCAACCTTGGGGCTTAACCTATTAAATACTTTGTGGGTTTAATAACTAAGAGTTATTAATCTTCATCATCCTTATAACACTTGTGCTTAAAATCTCTAAATCTTCTTTGTTGATGTGTTGATGATAATCTCATAAATGTGATGATGCTTCGATCTCCTTATGTCCTACACACAAATACTTAAAAGTGGTTAGCTTGTTTTTTGTACCCTGGCATTCTTTACTTGTAAATCTTGTATTTAATATTTGATTCAATTATTCTTTTGTATTTCTTGTAATCATATTTGTAACGAATCATCCTTTAACTTTAGTTGACCCCTTGCCCAATCTTAGGCACTAGTCTTAGTTGCCCTAGAAAAAGGCTTGCTTAACATACTAACCTTGCATCTTGCATTGTTGCCTTAGCATCTTAGGTTAGAATCCCCCTAAACCTTAACAAACTAAAATCAACTCCTAGAACTTAACTTTAAAACTTAACTAAAAACTAGGGACTACCCCTCTTGGCTTCCCTAGGAGTGAGCCTAGACGGAAGAGGTTCCAATCAAAGTGACAACATGGGCCGTGAACCTAGGTATTGTGCCTCCAAGGACACACTAAGTGAGCCGGACTTAGCTCACGTTTGCAAGTGCGTATTAGGACGGCAACAGACTCCATAACCCAATAGTTAAAGACATTAATCTCTTGCATTAGAGAAACAAAATTGTTGCATTGGGATACGTGAAAACACAAGATATTGTAATTGTCTACGTTGAAAATTTTTCCTTATGCTTTAAGCTTGCTTAAGCCACTAGGGTGTTTTGACTATTCAAGGATATCTTGTTGTTGTTACAAACTTATGCTAGATCCATTAGGGCTGCTGCAAACTCTCTTTTTCAAGCTTAATTTCTCTCTCTTTTACCGCTAAAAATAGTTGGCAAGTTGCTATTGTTTATCTACTTGATATTGGCAATTGTTGGGCAAGTTGTTGGCTAGTTTCTAGGGGTTAAAATTGTTGATGTATCAAATCTCTGCTACAGCCATTTGGCTGCTATGAAAAAACTCTGAAAACATATTTTTGCAGCCCTGATTCTCCATCGAAACTCGTGCTGAAGTATTGGAAAGTTATCTATTGGTTCAGTGCTTCATTATCCAATAATTACTTGAAAGTTTTGATGGTTATTTCTGCAGTAAATGATTGATTCCATTGTTTATATATATTTGTTTACTGCAGTAATTTAGGACAGCAAGCTTCACTTGCTTGTCCCTCTGACATTTAGGCTTGTATCCCGGATATCTGTCCCGAGCAGGTGTAACACTCTGGTGCAGCTACCCAAGGCTTTGGCAACCATCCTCCATCCTCAAGACTCGTTATCAACCCTTTTGTCACTTAGTATCTTGACCTATAGGGGCATCATATCCATAATCTCACTTTCCATCTCATTTCCCCCTAGAGTCACCGGGGACTCCCCCCTTATGTTGGCTTCTTCCTTCACTAAAGCGAGGGGAGGGTTTATCTAAGGTGACAGTGGGTAAACTCTCCCACCGTTATCGCCATCTTGTGGATTGGGTCAGGCTTTGCCCAACCTACAGTTTGCGCGATAACATAGCCTACTAAGACCTTTTGTATTTCCCCTCTTGTAGATTCATACCCCCTTTCATTTCACCCTCCTCTTCTACAGCAAAAGATGTACATTTTATTAACTTTCAATGTTCGATTACAAATTACATTTGCCAGCATCTAGCCATTCATCATGTATATACATTGTTGACCACCTATTTAAACTAGGTGTGAACGTCATGTATCATAAAGATATGTACCTTGTGGTACGACAAGTTTTAAGACTTATGGTTCAATAAGGCAATTTTTCCCCCCAACACTTCTTTCTATGTCCACGGAATGTTCGCTCCCCTACGTGGGATAATTTTGTAATATGTTAGCATGGGTCAAGTTTCATTTAGTTTCCTAGGACTTTATCATTAGGGAAGTCATTTCATAAAGTGTTTTTTTTCCTCAGGTAATTAATCTTGTTTTTCAGTGATTTTAATTACTCTTGAGTTTTTCACTCAATAATCCTCCAAAGTGGTGAAAGGCATTCTAATGATCGAGCCCAGTGGATGACTAAGTTCTAGAAGTGTTGTAAATGACCATGCTAGACATCTCCTAGAGTATTGCGGAATTCTGTTAGGTTTTAATAGGATTTTTTAATAATTAAAATTTTTCATAAATTGGAAATTTTAATTATTTTTTATGAAAAATGTAAAAATATGGTCCTTGTGGATTTTGTATAGGGGTGTGAGTACTCAAAACAAATGGCTTATGACCCCCTACACCCTTGGACCAAGTTTCAGCTCAATTGAACAAATTTTTCTAGGTCATTGTTCATGAGGAGTCCAAGTCGATCAAAAGTCAACAAATAATTGGCTAAGATAAAAAAAAAGCCAAAAATTGTAAAAGTGACTAAAGTCAAGAAAAGAAGTGGGGAAATGTTTTCTAATGTATTTCCCAAGTTGTAAAAATAAAAATCTTCTTAGAAAAAACCCCCATGACAAGTCAACAACTTAAACTGAGTCTCCCTAGTGAGAGGGGCGCCCCCTTTCATCATGAACTTAGGGAAAAATGAAAATTAAAGTGAGAGAGGGCCTAAAACCCTAAGTGCGCTCCTCCTAGAGCCTAGTCAAAGGTTTGGACAAAAGAAAAGGGGTTTTCCCCCCTCACATCTCACCCCTCAAACCCTAACACTCCAAAACCCTAAAAGTGCGTCCCCCTTGACTTGTTCTCTCTCTCTCTTGGATGGGTGACACTTGTAACTCATCCAAGAGGGGTCTCTCCTCTTTCCCTCCTTTAAAATGAAGCCCCTTCACCTCATTTTGAATGGAAGTTTTCACAGCAACTCCATTATACCAAAATTTCTCCCCACTCTCTCTCACTCTCTCCCATTTCTCTCATGTAATTTTGTTGCAATTTTGCAACCGTTCTTTTGAGCAATAAAGTGAAGCTTTGGAGGATCTCTTGGTATTCTCTTAGTGTTCTTGGTGCATTTTTTGTGCTTTCTTGGCTACTCTTGTATGGTATTTTCTCTTAGTGAGGTAATATTGTAAAGTTTTGTTTATTTTTGCTTCACATTGTTTTACTTGAAGAAACCTAAGCAAAGTATTTTGTTAGGGATAAATCTGTAGTAGTATTGCTATAGGTTTATGTGAATTTTTTTTATTAGTGTTTGCAAAGTATTTTGTAGGCCTTTTAAAAAATTTCACCTTCTGCCTCATTGTATAGCAAGGGTTTACAGATTTGCAGGTTGCCAAAACCTGGAGGAGGAACTCCAAAGGGTTCATTTTGCTTCACATAATTTTCTATTCAATTTTCAGCCTTCTATTTACTTATTTTCTACATACATAAGCACTTAAATCTTGCTAAAAAATCAATTTCCAAGTTCATATTTTTATTGTAAAATTTTATGTATATATGCTAACCCAAAACTAACATATTTAGGTGATTTTTAGCATTTTCCAGCAAGCTTTGTTTGTTGTTTTGTGCAGGTTTTCACCATTAAAAATGGAGATGCTGCCCAAAATTAGCCTCAAAAATCTCAAGAGAACATCTACAAGCTTTGGTGCAAAACCTTTTTCCTTCTCTTGCTTTCTAAAGTCATTGTAACAGCCCAAGAGGGTCTCTTGGGCTTGCATTCTCCATTTATTTTCCAAGTTCATAATCTGTAATTTAGTTTTAAATTTTTTCCCACACATTGCATATGATTGGCTTTGCCATCCTTGCAAAATTGTGTCGGCTAGGATTCAAAGTAATTTTTTGATTTTTGCATTAATTTGTTTGCCCACCTTGGTCACAAAATCGGTAGGCTTTGTCCTCCACCTTGTGCCATAGTTGTGAGGCTTGAAAAGTAGTTTAATTTTTTCCCACCTTTTGTTAGAATATGATGGATTGTGCTCGTTTTACCATAGACAATATCACTATTGTCACCCAACCATAGGCCGAAGCCACCCTCCGAGCACCTTAACCTTTACAGAGAATCATTCCGGAAGCAAACCCTAGGCTAGATAGCCAAACAAAAGGTAGCGCACCTTTCTCCAAGGATAGCGCACCAAACAAGAGTTGATCAAATAGTTTAAACCATAACCAAGAGATAGTTCAAGCCAAAACGCAATCTGCTAGCTGCAGCAGCTGCAACGACGGCTCTCCTCCAAACTTGCGCACAAACTGGCTAACTGCAGTGCGCACAAGTGAGCTCTGCAGTTCTGAGAATGCCTGCCAGAATGAAGGTTGGCCTCCTATATTTATACTAAATCTGGTAGACTGTCAGGGCCGACTTCTCATTCTGGGTACTAATTCTTTAGTATATATTATTTCCTTTAGCCGACTTCTTCTTTTGGAGGCTAATAACCTAATACAAGTTATCCTCTTGAGCCGACTTGTCTTCTAGGGTTATTAGCCAACTAATTAGGGTTTCTTCTTGCTTCCCGGAATATTCTATTCTAGTGAGGTTTACACATGGAGGTAAATACCTCCCGCAACTACCATAATATCAACACCTTCATCACAAAATCGGTAGGCTTTGTCCTCCACATTATGCCAAAGTTGTGTGGTTATGTTTGTTCATTGTTATTTATTTTAAGCAATTTATTTTTTTTGTTTGCCCACACCTTGCATGTGAGTGGCTTTGCCACCCTTTCAATCTTGTGCTGGCTAGTGCTTAAAATTTCAACTTTTGCAAAGTAAATAAAATTTACCCTACCTTTGCCTCGTATTCCCTCCCCTTGCCACTTTGTGGATCTTGGGTAATAATAAAGGGCAAATGATTGAGTGGTTAGTTTAATTAAGCACTCATTTTCCATTATTGTTTGGCCACTAAAATAAGGTGACTTGTGGAAGCTAGAAGGGGTTGAAGCTGGGGACGGTTTCACGACACTAAGTGTCCTCCTTGTTGAGCGCCCAAACACTTTGGACTTGACCTATGGAGCTAGGGGAGAACCTTGTTGTTCTCTGGTTGAGCACCCAGCATTTCCTCTTGGCTAAGGGATAAGGACTTGAGATAGTCACATAGCTTAGGCTTGCAACTCCTCACATCTAAACCCCTAAGTTAAAGAGAGACTTAAAATTAACTAAAAGCAACCTACACATTTGCACAACATTTACATTTCTTTGCAATTTCCACAACTATTTATTATTTAACATTTTATTTATTTTGTGCAAGTTATTTTTCATGTGTAAATATTCACATTGATTCATTTACAAGTATTCTTTATTTATTCATTGTTTTAAAATAATTGTGTAAAGTTATTTTTCAATTCATGGTGTAGATGGTTCTCAAGTTTGTTTCATTCTTGTAGAGTTATCATTTTTTTTGTATATATCGGAATAAGTGAATTTTTAAGCATTGGTCTAATTGTGGCTTAATAAATAAAGTTTTGTTTGTCATTGAAAGATTGCACATTGCATTGGTTGTTTGTCACTGGGTTGGGTAACCTTAATCAACAACTTAATTAACTCCTAGAATTTTAAATAAAACCTTCACATAGTTTAATAGGGTCTGTTATCCCCGATATCTAGGGATAACTAGGAGATCATGTCTCGAGGCCCACATGGTCCTAGACATGGAGTATCGAGAGCAGGATTGACCTGAGCATGGCCCTTGAGGGCCCATCTTTCTTCTTCTCCACCAGACTTGTCCTGTCAGCAGTAGCAGCTTCCATCACCACCGGCCTGGGCTTGCATCGGAGAGAACTCTTGCTCCATGAGGTAATTGGTCCGAGGTATCATGGTATGTGTCATATTTGATTGTTATAACCTTCTTATATATGCATTAGGTTCCTTTCATTTCTGATGACTGCTTGGATCTTACACTAATCCGCTTGACCATTGTTGGGGTGATTGATGGGGCAACTTAGCAAGTTGGTATTCATGGGTTTTGGTTAGCTACCAAGGGGGATTTGCAGAGCCATCGTCCGCTCCCACCATCTTATCACTTTTACATTTTATACCCCGCTCATCCATCCCATTCCCCTAGTCTGGCCATTAGGATGACCTTTCAGGGCTACATCTTGTCTTGTGGGAAGAAGGGGCTAAA
>ML783597.1:0-14776 GCA_009831015.1 Picea engelmannii
TTATGGAGTCTTCTTGTATTGGGTACAAGGCCTACTAGATCTCAAGGGGTGTAAGCCCTTTTGCTTCCTTGAGATAGTAACACTGACAAGGTAAAGTCTAGGAGGGTGTAAACCCTTTTACTCCTCCTAGAAACCTTTGCAATATACTTTTCAACAAACAATAATGAAAAAACTTGGTGGAGGGTGTATGCCCTTATACTCCTCCAAGAATCTATCCAACAACCATGGAACAAGAAAGAAACCTAACAAAGTGCATATTTTCCTTACCAATTCCAAGCAATGCCAAGACAAAACCCTAGTTACCAAGCAATTTTCATCATCAAAGCAAGAGAAAGAGCCTCCAAGAGTAGTGCACCACTTCACTTCATTAGAAAAGATAAAAATAATATCACAAGAGAGAGAGATAGTGAATTTTCCCAAGAGGGGCGCAAATTTCAGCCAAGTAGGCCCCTCACAATGGGAGAGCTATGATCCAAATGAAATAGAAGTGATTCTTATTTATACAAATCCTCCTAAAATTGTTTGTACACTTAATTTTAGTGTAAACCACAAAGTAAGGGGCCAACAACCCTTACTTTTCCCCTTTACATTATTAAATTCAAATTTAACTTTAAAAATTGCACATAAGAAACCCTAATGTGACGTCATCCCTCTTCTAGGGTGACGTTTTGACATCTTTTGCAAGTCATTGGTGTTAAGGGTGGAAGTCGTTGGGCCTTCTAGGGCCTCCCTCTCATGCACTATGGTTTTTTCCTTTAAGCCATGCCTCCTCCCATTAGAATGTGCCAAGTGTCCTTCACCACCAAAACCCTATCCTCAGGGTGACATCAAGCTCCTCAAATATGACGTTTTAGCCTCAAGAGTAGGATGTTGGGCTGGTAATGGAATAGGATGGATCCTCCAAGCAGTCTCATAGGCCTCCAAATTCCACCATCATCGTCCCGTGTGTGGGACATTTTGTCCAACCTATTGGCTTCAAGCCCCAAGGAAGCCCAAGCTAGGCTTGTTCTTCCAAATCTGTCCACCAACTAGGTCCTGCAAAGACAACGAATACACCCTCCAAGAATCTCAAGTCAAATGCATCATAATAAGTAAATAAAGTCAATAAAAGAGCCATATAAGCATGTACATCAAAACCACCTCATCAAAATAAACAAGTGCTCAAAGACCTTATGCAATTTGCCAAGTTTAGGTATGGGAGGGTTGACAAAGCGACCTATTGGGTGAATCATACATCAAGTTTAGGAGTGTTTCCCAATTGGAACCCTCTCTAGGTCATGTGGAGAAAGTGACATGGATGGGGGAAAGACCTTTGGGCACGGGGTTCATGACATACAAGGGATCATAGTATCTCATTTATGGGTGCCTTTGTAGAGGGTGTGTTGCACATTCGTTTTCAATGCAACCTTTTCCAAGCCCATTTATTTCCTTTTATTCTTTTAATATTTTTCCAGGTTGAAGCCAAGGTGGTACTTCTACCTAAGCATGAAAAATAGTTCCCACATTGACTCTACCCTGGTCACATCATGCTTCCCTAAGTTGAAGACAATGTGTGGGGATTCTACCTAAGCATGAAAATAATTTCCCACACATGCTCCACCTTGGTTGGCATTTTGTATTAGTTATTTTTCACGGGTCCCATCAGTTTCTTATGAGAGAAATTAATTTGTCTTCGGGATCCCTTGGCGAGAATCTAGAAGGTTCATGATTGGATGCCTTTGGGCCTTCAACCCCTTCTTCCCACAAAATGAGGGACAACCCCTTCTTGGGTCAGTGCACTCGAAAATCCCAAAAGGTAAGGAGATGAGGGAGTGAAGTGTGGAAAGTGACAAGTATGGTCAGGAATGGCACGATGACTCATCAAGAGGACCTCCCAGCATCAAAACTATCCCTAAGGGTGACCACTTACAAGGGTGCAATGTCAACCACCAAAGTGAAATAGGTCAAAGAGCATAATTTCCAAGCAAACATTACATAATCAAAAGCATTTTTAAATGCAACAAACTCAAATGCCTCAAATATTGAAATGACACTCGCCATAATACCTTCCTTGTACCTCATGGAGCAAGACCCAATGTCTTCCGGAAGCAAGCTGATGTGGTGGATACCCTCATGATGAACCTGGAACTATGGTGACGAGGTGGGTCTCTGTCTGTGCAAGTGGACAATGGTTGTTAAGTTATCTCTCGGTACTCCATCTCTGCAACCCGAGGGCCTCGAGACATCATCTCCTTAGTTATCCCTAGGAATTTGGGATAACATCTGGCTCCTACTTGGGGACATGTACTCGCCATAGAGTGCATGAGAATTGCAACATCTCCTGGTGGACCTATGCCTACACACACTGAAGCAACAAACTATTAAGTGTAGGATGGCTCACTCATCGTTTTTCCACATAATCAAAAACAAAAAATGACAACTACTCTAGAAAAGTTTTTTTTTGCATTTTTTCAAAAATTTATAAACATCTAATATGATGAAAGCAATATGCAAGTATAGAAAAATGAAAAATGAAATGCAACTAAACTACCATGAGTAATCAAAATGCAAATGAAAGAAATCAAGATGACCTTCCTACTTACCTGGAGCCTTGGGGCCTTGAAGATCAGGTCTTAAAATGTCAAGTGAAGTCATACAACCAGTGCAACCACCTATCTATCATTTCATCAAGGTATCTCCCCATGTGCTTAATCATGTGAAACAACAAATATAAGTCCAACACATAATAATCATGAGCATAAATACACATATAATCAGTTATGAAATAAAACTCATGGAGCTAGGTGGGAGGGAGTAAATCTTGTTGGAAAGAGAAACCACCAGCCTGATCATCCCAAAAATCTTGCCTGGAAGGATAACCACAAGCTCGATCAATCCATATCTGAAGAGGGATACCATATGCAAATGATGGCTCATCTTCATCCCCATTAGCATGATCGTTGCTTCCTAAATACTGAGAAGACATGAGAGATCCAAAGAAGAACCCATGATTTCCATGAGAAGAATAAATGAGGTAAGGGACAGGCTCAGGTCTAGAAAAATGTTGCCTCTTCATCTGCGAATCCTCGTAAAAAGACACAAGATGAAAATACTTCCGCTTTGTAGAGTGAGCCTTTGATTCCTCTAGGATGGCCACGTCCTTGTGTTCATCTAAAATTGAGGATGAAGGTGGCTAAAAGTCCTCATAGAAAAAGTCTACATACCCAAAAGGATTTTCATCACAACTCCCAAGGGATGACTGAAAATCAACCTGAAAATGATATGATAGGTCATCCTAGAATGGACGGAACAAATCTATAACCATATCATCATCAGGATGCCAAATATTTGAATCATATATGCACGAAGGTCGGTCTTTTGAAGATGACAACTCAACCCATTTTGCTTGAGAGATACTCTCAATGTCGTAAATGGGGTCTCTATAAAAAATGAAACAACCAAACTCCCATGTGTGTATTCCAGTCTGTATGAAAGTTTCTATATGCTTATCAACCATATCCAAGGTTTCTTTTATAAGACCATCCCTGTGACTAAAAATGTCCATCTCTTTGTCGTCGCGTGCAGGAAGAACATAGGCTAAGGAGGCTTCAACTAGACCTCCAAATTCTTCATCATTGAGACTCTTTGCTTCTTCAAATTCATGTACAACATGAGAGTAAGGCTGGACAAACTCAACTTCATCAAGTGGGAGCAAATATAACGACATCTCAACATGTTGTTCTTCGTTAGAATTCTTCTTTCTCTTTATGGACATGCCCCTCCATCGCCTCTTCATCATAAGAGGATTGATCCTTAATACATAGTGCTTCATTTTCTTTTATTCAAAAGGACATGCCTCACCCAAGGGATCCTCTAATATTTCTTCACTTCTAAAATCATGGAATAAAGTATCATCAAGATCTTTGAAAGGGTTACAGCTCATCATGTTCTCTTCTTGATGTGCATGAAGAAAAGAGGCATGGATGTCTTCATCAAATGGAAGGGCATATACAAGCACTTCATCTTCATTAGGAGGGGGCATGGATACTGATGTCTCATCTGAGTCTTCATCATCAACATATTATTCTTTGTAGATATGTCCTTCAAATGAAATTTACCTCAAATGCTCAATCACATCCAAAGGAAACATCCTTTCCTGAAAAGCATCCTCAAGGTTATGAACCATTTCTTCAAACTGTTGGGACTTTGGTCCACAATGTGTGAGGAATTATCAGATGAGGATGGTTAAATCCTTTGAGGTACAAGCATTATTTATCAAATTTCTCTCTTTCTTATCTAGGGACTCCATGAACAATTGCATTGATTCATCACCCTGGGTTATCTGATACCAATAAATGTACATTCAGTAAACTCGACAACATGTGTAACGACCGAACATGGGTTACCATCAAACTTTGGGATATCATTCCACCTTTTGAGCAGGTTTTCATCATATACCTTCATAGTTCAGAAGATGGAAAGGGTAATCATGGAAAGGTGGTTTCTTTGAAGGCGGAGTCACCAGATGAACCTCAATAAGAGCCCATCAAGGGTGTAAGGGGAACGCCCTTCAAGTGGATTCGTCAGGAAAGCTAGGGGTAAAGGATTTGGGATGGAAGCTTTCCAAAGTGTTGTTAGGGCACGAAAGAGGATTCAAAATCCTCCCTGACAAGGATGCCAAAATGTTATCGCTCAAACAGTAGGTTGAGAAAATCCCGACCTAATCCACAATATAGCGATAACACTGGGAGAGTTTACCCACTATCACCTTAGATAAACCCTCCCTTCGCTTTAGTGAAGGAATAATCCAACACAAGGGGGGAGTCTCAGATGACCCTAGGGGGAAATGAGATGATGGAAGTGATACCCCTATAGGTTAAAATACTAAGTGGAAGATAGCTTGGAAATGAGTCTCGGAAGTGGTTAATAGTTGCCAAAAAAATTGAGTACCTGCAGAAGATGATTGTACCTCTCGAGACACAAGAAAAGACAAGTGTACAGGCTTAAAGTTAAGTGGACAAGAAAGTTAAGCTTGTTGTCCCTAATTACAGCAATAAACAAGAGTATATATCAGCATGACAAATAACTAATTACTACAGATTTAACCACTTCAAGCATCAAATATTTGTTGGGAAATGAAGCATGAAACATGTAGATTAATCCCAAATACTTTAGCACAAGCTTTAGTGGATTTAGAGGGCTGTTATATGATCTTTTCAGAGTATGTTTGTAACATCCAAGTGGATGTATCAAATATTTTCTACAACAACAAGTTTTAACCATGAAAACAAGAAAGTAATCTGACAAAAAGTTCACCAATTAGCAGTAGAATGATAAGAATGGTTTACTAGCGAATTTCCACGGTTAAAATGCAAGTTAAAATCAAAATATAAGATGATTTGTTGCAGCCCTAATGGCTGTAGATTTTATTTAGCTATAGCTCAAAATCCACTTGACCAATCTAGACACCCTAGAGGCTTTAGCAAGCTTAAAGCATCAAGAAAAGGTTCCAACTTGAACAAGATCAATATCTCCCAAAATCATGTTTACCAATGCAAGTAATTTTGTTTCTCCAATGCAATAAATGATTAGTGCCTTGCCAAAATGGTTATGTAGTATTCTTGTATTAGGTTAGGCCTACTAGATCTCAAGGGGTGTAATCCCTTTTACTTCCTTGAGATAGTAACCCTAATAAGGTAAATTCTAGGAGGGTGTAAACCCTTTTACTCCTCCTAGCAACCTTTGCAATAGCCTTTTCAACAAACAATAATGAAAAAAATTGGTGGAGGGTGTATGCCCTTATAATCCTCCAAGAATCTAGCCAACAACCACGGAACAAGAAAGAAACCTAACAAAGTGCATATTTTCCTTACCAATTCCAAGAAATGCCAAGACAAAACCCTAGTTACCAAGCAATTTTCATCATCAAAGCAAGAGAAAGAGCCTCCAAGAATAGTGCATCGCTTCACTTCATTAGACAAGATAAAAACCATATCACAAGAGAGAGAGATGGTGAATTTTCCCAAGAGGGGTGGAAATTTCATCCAAGTAGGCCTCTCACAATGGCAGAGCTATGGTCCAAATGAAACATAAGTGATCCTTATTTATACAAATCCTCCTAAAATTGTTTTTCCACTTAATTTTAGCGTAAAACATAAAGTAAGGGGCCAACAACCCTTACTTTTCCCCTTTACATTATTAAATTCAAATTTAACTTTAAAAATTGCACATAAGAACCCTAATGTGGCGTCATCCCTCTTCTAGGGTGATGTTTTGACATCTTTTGCAAGTCATTGGAGTTAAGGGTGGAATTCGTTGGGCCTTCTAGGGACTCCCTCTCATGCGCTATGGTTTCTTCCTTTAATCCATGCCTCCTCCCATCAAAATGTGCCAAGTGTCCTTCACCACCAAAACCCTAACCCTAGGGTGACGTCAAGCTCCTCAAATATGGTGTTTTACCCTCAAGAGCAGGACATTGGGCTGACAATGGGCTAGGATGGATCCTCCTAGGTGTCTCATAATCCTCCAAAGGATACCATCATCGTCCCGTGTGTGGGCCATGGTATCCAACCTGTGGGATTCAATCCCCAAGGAATCCCAAGCTAATCTTGTTCTTCCAAATCTGTCCACCAACTAGGTCCCACAAAGACAATGAATATGCCCTCCAAGGATCTCAAGTCAAATGCATCATGATAAGTAAATCAAGTCAATAAAAGAGCCATCTAAGCATGTACATCAAAACCACCTCATCAAGATAAACAAGTGCTCAAAGACCCTATGCAATTTTCCAAATTTAGGTATGGGAGGGTTCACAAAGCGACCTATTGGGTGAATCGTACCTCAAGTTTAGGAGTCTTTCCCAATTGGATCTTCTCTAGGTCATGTGGACAAAGTGACATGGATGGGGGCAAGACCTTCGGGCATGGGGTTCATGACATACAAGGGATCATAGTATCTCATTTATGGGTGCCTTTGTAGAGGGTCTGTTGCACCTTCATTTTCAATGCAACCTTTTTCCAAGCCCATTTATTTCCTTTTGTTCTTTTAAGATGTTTCTAGGTTTAAGATAAGGTGGGGATTCTACCTAAGCATGAAAAACAATTCCCACCTTGACTCTACCCTGGTCACGTCATGCTTCCCCAAGTTGAAGAAAATGTGTGGGGCTTCTACCTAAGCATGAAAAAAATTACCCACACATGCTCCACCTTGGTTGGCATTTTGTATTAGTTATTTTTCATGGGTCCCATCAGTTTCTTATGAGATGCATTTCATTGTCCTCGGGATCCCTGAGCGAGCATCTAGAAGGTTCATGATTGGCTTTTATCTTTTTCCAGTTACAAGCCTCCGGGCCTTCAACCCCTTCTTCCCATTAAATGAGGGACAATCCCTTCTTGGGTTAGTACACCCGAAAATCTGAAAAGGTAAGGATATGAGGGGTGAAGTGTGGAAACTGACAAGTATGGTCAAGAATGGAACAATGACTCATCAATAGGACCTCTCAGCAACAAACCTATCTCTAAGGTTGACCACTTACTAGGGTGCAATGTCAACCACCAAAGGAAACAGGGCAAAGAGCGTAATTTCCAAGAAAATGTTACACAATCAAAAGCAGTTTTAAATGAAACAAACTCAAATGCCTCAAATATTGAAATGACACTCGCCATAATACATTACTTGTACCTCATGGAGAAATACCCAATGTCTTCCAGAGGCAAGCTGATGTGGTGGATACCCTCATGATGAAATTGACAATGTGGTGGCGAGGTGGGTCTCCATTTGTGCAAGTGGAAACTATTGGTCAAGTTGTCTCTCGGTACTCCATCTCTGCAACCCGAGGGCCTCAAGACATCATATCCTTAGTTATCCCTAGGAATTGGGGATAACAAGTCCCATAATGTCTCTACCATAAACCAAATCAATGTTCCTTGAAATCCAGGGAAGAAAATGAGCAGTCATAAATTTGCACAAAAGTAGCACGGACATGTTTTAGTGGCCTTTATTATGGAATACAAATATACTTCTTTATGTATTTATATCCCACAATATATTGTGTAGATTCCTACCTTAGCTCCACCAACAATATTCAATCTAACAATCTCACCACCACTAGCCATTATGTGCTCCCTCCTACACTATCATATATCAATACATATCAAGAGATTGAAACAATAAATTGGCTAAAGTAAGACTTGTTTCCACAATCAATTGATCAAAGGAATACATAGTATAACACACAATATCATGGATGTTTTTGCATCATGACAAGAATATTACTCTTGGATATTAGCCTCAAGCATGTGATCGACACTTAAAAGAGAAACCAACCCTCCAAGTGATTCAAGTATGCAACAAGAATCACCTACATATGCCACCGTGGATATCCAAGAATGCAATGAGAATCACCTACAGATGCCACTGTGACTGTCCAACCATATATTATCACAAAAGAAACAATGGTTCCTGATGTTTGTTATGGTAAAACATATAGATATCAAGTGGGTTTTCACTATCCAACCATCTATTATCACAGAAGAAACGATGGTTCTCAATGTTTGTTCTCGTAAAACATATATATATCAAGTGGGTTCTCAAGCTAGAATCTGAGATTTACCAATCCATATTTGGTTCTAGCTCCATAAAACAAGAAGATCCTTAGAGACCTGAAAGAATGAACTTACATGTGAATTTTTGGTGAAAATTGCATAAAGAACTTAGCTCGTAGAAAAATCACACAAAGCTTGTGAGAGAGAAAAGAGAAAGAGAGATAATCTTGAGATAAAGAATGAATTGTATTAACTGAATGAGTAAAAATGAATAATACACACAATGTACTCTACATGGCTAAGTGAATTTTCCATAGTAGTGATCTAGAGAGATCTATACACTCATTGACAAAAAATGAAGTAATTTTCCACCTAGTCCTAGTTAATTGGTCCATGCAATCATTAGTTAACTGAGTCACACATGTGGAGGTGAGAGAAACTAATGCATGCACATGATATGTGCCCCATTGGTTGCATGCATGTGATATGCGTCCTCCTGATGATTAAACCGGGGTGAACATGCAACTGGAGGTGTTAAAACCAAGATTGCCATGCATAAATTTCCTCCACTAGTCTAACTAAGGTGTAACTGACTTTGAATTGAAGGAGGAAGGTTCCCTATTTTTTAGGAGGTGCCCTAATTTGTAGGGGAATATTCTTATGAGAGAATATTCTCATCTATGGAAGCACCCTCAACATTAGACTATTAATCTTAGGAAAATAATTACCTAGGTGAGTGTGTAATATCTCCAACACCCCCCCTGAACACTATTAGGGTGTAAATGATGAATGGGTCATGGAAACCAAGGCCATGTTAGTTATCTATTTTACAATGCATCTGATATTGAACATTGAAAATAGAGGAAAGAGGGAATAGATATTTTGATGGATTCACTCCTGCTCATGAGCGTGATGACTAGGGTTTAACCCTGGACGCTCGCTACATGTGATGGGCCTGCAACCCTCGTGTGTGTCTTCTTCGTTGGCCATAGCGGTGGCCTCATCCATTTCTCTGGGTGCCCTAAGAAGTGGGGCATTTCCCTCCATATATGTGTCCATGCCAGTTTCAGTTTCGCAGTTTGGTGCCTCCTTTCGGGATGTTGTTAAGCAAGACTCTTCTCCTTCTACTTCGTCTCTTCTAGTTCAAGAAGACCCTTCCCTTGTCATTCCCATGAGACAAGATTCTAAGGAACAGGAAGATTATTGCAGATCCGTGAGTTTGGTCTATCACTTCAATGGTTTTCGGCTAAAGTTAACTAATCTAAATAGTTGTATCTCGGCTAACTGGATCCCTATCATGCAACAACAAGATTTCATTCATCCTTGTGACAAAGGATTCTTCATTTTTGAGTTTGACATTGAGGAGGATCGAGATCTGATTCTCAACTCAGGTCCATGGTTTTGGGGAAACTCAGGTTTTTGCATGAAACCATGGATTCCGTCTTTCAATCCTACTATTGGCATTCTCTCCTCAACCCCTATTTGGGTGAGATTTACCAATCTACTCTTGCATTTTTGGGGTTTACCCTCTCTTGAAGCCATTGATTCGACTTTGGGAAAGTTCCACTTTGAAAGTTGTGAAACTACAAGGCACAACACCTCTAATTTTTCCTGTATCTGCGTGGAAATGGAATTCAGTAAAGTGTTCCCAGTTGAATTTATTCTTCCTGGTAAAAAATATTCTTGGTATAAGAAACTAGACTACGAGAGAGTTTCCTTGTGTTGCAGATCTTGTTTTGAAATGGGCATCTTGCAACCCATTGTCCCAAAGGGTCTAGGAAGAATAGAAAGCTTTGGAAATCCACTTGGTGGGTGGGATCTAATGATGACCATCAAGTAATCTCAAAATATTGTGGATAACCTTCTCAAGTCAGTGAAAATCCATCTCAGGCATATCCTCCTATCATCCAACTCTGTTATCTCAAGACTCACTCCAAAATTCATTTAGAAGCCAAAAAAAGAGGCATCTTCCCCTCTTGTCTCAAATGAGGGACTTCAAATCCATCCATATCCTCAACCATCAACATGTTGGGCAGATCAGGCTGATGAAGACGAGGTACCAGATCAAGAAAAAATAGAATCTCCAGATCAAGACAATCTAGGAATTATAGGCATCACAAATACCTCAACATTTGCAAATGAAGTTTGGACAGTAGTCGGAAAGAAGAAGAAATCACTTGGAACATTACAACCAATGGTAACACGAAGTCAGGCTCAGAAGTCAGTAAAAAAAGGCGAGCTCTTTTCCAACGGGTTACTTTAGATGCAATGTCTCTTCAATTTTATCCTTAGAGTCTTTTTGTGAATGTATTAAGTAAGGTTGCTTTATGTGAAGTTTTCATTCGAGTATTTGAAACAATCATTAGTAGCTTGTAGTAGTTGTTTATTTCAGGCCCCATATTGGCTCGAATTTGCAATATTTTGTAACTCCTCAGTGGTTTCGAGCACACCCTTTTTTTGATAATACAAATCTCCTAGTTTTTGTGAAAAAAAAAAGAAAATAGAGGAAAGAGGGAAAACCTCACGGGAAAAACCCCTTCTCAAAGTACAATGTATCAAAACTGAAGAAGGAAGAAAGGCAACTGCTAAGCAACTGTGTCCATCATTCCAATACAATCGCACAGGAAGTGGAACTTCTGCTCAGTAAATGTCTTGGTGAAGATGTCTACAGTCTATTCAGTAGATGAACAATATTGCAAATCGATGATCCTATCATGCACCAACTCTTTGATGTAATGCATATGGATCTCTATGTGTTTGGTCAGATGTCGTTGCACTGGGTCTCTACAAAACCTGAGTGTACTCTGATTGTCACACCAAATGCTAGCAAGACGGTGGAACTGGATGTCAAGCTCAGTGAGGAAGTTCTGAAGCCAAAGTGCCTGAATAGTGATGTTGACCACTCCTATGTACTTGGCCTCTGTTGACTATAAAACAATTTTTGACTGGTTTTTGCTCAACCAATAGATGGGATTTAAACCCACGTACCAAAAGTAGACTTGTGATTTGTACTATCATTATCCCAATTAGAATTTGTGAAGCCCATGAGATCCAATGCATGACCTACTGCATAGTGGATCCCATAATTGGTGGTGCCCTAAACATATCTGATGATGCACTTGGTAGCCTTCCAGTGTAGCTCGTGTGACTCTTGCATGTACCTAGAAACTGCCCCTACTTCATAAGAGATATTCAGTCGAGTGTCTATGAGATAAATAAGGCTCCCACAAGCTGCCGATACAAGGTATTTTTCACCAATGGTGTATCCCCACCATCCTCAAGATGTACCCTTGAAAGAAAAGGTGTGGTTGTTGACTTGTAGTTGGTCATGTGGAATCTAACCAAGATATATATGACATACTTAGCATAAGATAGCTTGATCCTTGAATCATCCTAACTGATCTTAAGACCAAGGAAGAAGTGCAGTGGACCCATGTCCGTCATAGAAAACCTATCATGCAAAATGTCTTTGACCGTGGAAATTGTTGAGGCCGAACTTCCTATGATCATGAGGTCATCAACATATAGAACCAAGATCATTAAGGAGTCTAAGTTTTTTATCATGTAGATGTTTGGATCTGATTTACATCTAACAAAATGTCGAGAAAGCAAATAAGCATCCATCTTCACATACCATGCTTTAGGCGCTTGCTTGAGGCCATAGAGTGAATTTTTCAGTCGACATACTAAGGATGAGTTCTGTATGAACCCTTGTGGTTGCTCCATGTAAATATCCTCTGAGATATCCCCATGAAGAAATGAATTCTTTACATCCATCTAGTGAACTTCCCACCCCCTGGCTGCTGCAATGCAAGAGCCAATCAGATGGAGTCCATATTTTCTACTGGAGCAAAGGTCTCATCATATTTTATCCCGTGGATCTGCTAAAAACCTTTGGAAACTAGTCTTGCCTTGTACCTGATCACTTGTCTATATACTTCCTTCTTGGTCTTGTAGACCCATATACATCTAACAAACTTCCTATCTCAAGGAAGCATAACCAAATCCCAATTCTAGTTCTTAACGAGAGAGTTATACTTCTCCTACGTAGCATCTTCCCAGAAAGGATTCCCTACAACCTCTGCATAGGTCTGTGGGTATGAAGCTAGAACAATGTAGCAATGCATGGGAATCACTGGTTCGATAGCTATGAGTGCAAGAGGAGGATCCTCAAACTGAGACCTCGTTCTCCTTTGATCCACTGGATCCCCCACAAGGTCACCTGCTTCTTGTAGGGTGGTTTGTGCCCACTTGGGCATCTGTTGTGGCTCATAATATACATGCTCATCATCTTCCAAATCAGATTCAAAACTCAGATCTGAACCGTGATCTGAATGAGTGGAATCATCATCTCCAATGTTTGGTGCGGGTGGAAGTACATAGGTCTCTGCATGTGGCTCCAATGGTGCTTGTAAGGGACTTTCCTCAAACTGAACACCTCACTCAATGACGAGCTTGTCTTTTGAAGGATAAATCAACCTGTAACCCTTCACACCATCAAGATATCCCGTGAATATTCATGTGATTCTCTGAGGATCTAATGCTTTCCTCTTTTTAGAGGGTATGCGGGCCCACGCGCATGATCCAAATATTTAGAAGTGGGTGACTTTCAATTTACTATCGATCCATGCCTCAAAGGGAGTCCTATCCTTGAAATATTTGTGAGGATATCTATTCTGAATGTAGTCAACACATTTAAGTACCTCAGCCCAAATATTGGAAGGAAGAGACCTTGCATGCAACATGCAAGTGTCCATCTCTTTGAGGAATCTGTTCTTCCTCTCAGCTACCTCGTTTTGTTGCGGAATGTATGGTATTGTATGTTGCAGCTTTATACATGCCTCTGAACAAAGATGTTGGACATCCTTGTTCGCATATTCCCCCCCCATTGTGTGTGTGGAGGATTTTGATCTTCCTTTTGGAATAATTCTTTGCATGTGCTTTGAAGTCGTTTAGATGCTAAAAAACTTCGTACTTCTAACTGAGAAAATACACCCAAGTGTATCATGAGAAATCATCAATAAATGTAAGCACATACCTCACCTTGTTGATGGACGGATGAGGAAAGGGTCCCGTGAGATCATTGTGAATGAGCTCCAAGGGAGAGGAGGCCCTCCAAGACTTCCCTTTCTCAAACTTCTCTTGAGGATATTTGCCAAGAACACATCCTTGAAAAACTTCTTTGGAAAAGTGTATGTCAAGAAAGCCAGTGACCATTCCCTATTTGTTGAGTTGCTGCATGTATTTGAAGTTTAGATGACCAAATCTCTCATCCCAAAGTCTACTGGCATCATCAACATGAGTTAGTAGTAAGACAAAATCATATTTAGCAATAAACTTACTGAATGCATACAAATGAGACTGGTGATTTACCTCACCAACATTAATCTTGGAGTTATTATGTATGTCATATATGGTTACAGAATCATGTGTGAATTCCACCCTTTTCCTGTTCTAGAATGCATTATCTGATAAACAGAGAGTTGATTCACGGAAAGTTTTGTAACATGCAAGACATTCTAAAAAATTCCATGTTGGAGTTCTATTCTCCCTTGTCTAGTGACCTCTATTGGAGTATCATCACCCATGAGGATGGGAGGACTCATGCATGTAGTAATAGAAGATAAAACATTTTTGTGGTTTCCATGTGATTGGATGTGCCTAAATATAGGATCCATGCATCAAGAGAATAATGGATAGAAATTAAAGCATGAGAATTACCTCTTTTGTTTGGTGGTTGGTCTCTCGACTTCTTCTTAGCATTCTTGGGAATACAGTTTCCAAGATTGTTACGTTGAAGTGCCTTCGACATGAGATCTATTGTCTTCTTCATGCATGACGATTCGAGACAATAGTCGTGGTTGTAGTAACCACATTTTGACTTCCCTTTCTTTCCCTTTCCACCTTTTGAGGTAGAGGAATCATCGAAGGGTTTGGAATTGCCTTCCTTCTTTTGTTCAGAATGTGCCTTGCCCTTTCCTTTCTACTTGGACTTCAGATTGAATGTGTTGTTGCTCTCATGCACAACAAGTGCATGAACATTGGAACCCTTGATTGTCCCTATTTTGATGAGCTTATCTTTCTCATGCATTAGGGACTCAATAAACTACTCCAATGTAGGAATTTTCCACACTGCTCTTGAAGTGAATCTCACTGTATGGAATGTCGAGACAAACACAACATACTCTAGACCAAGTTTTGACCAGATAGAAAGGATCAACTAATTGAGTTGAGTTGATTTGGCAATACCACAT
>ML783597.1:17289-34191 GCA_009831015.1 Picea engelmannii
TTTATTTTTAATAGTATAGTTGTTGTAATATATAAATCTTGAAAATTATCTTTCTTTATTTTATTGTATTTTATAAATTTTGAAAAACATAATTATTATAACACTATACATACTTAATAAATTATTGAAATTGAGTCTATCCAAATTGAATTGTGTATTGGTAAATGTAATATATAAATCTTGAAAATTATTTTTCTTTATTTTATTGTATTTTATAAATTTTGAAAAACATAATTATTATAAGCATATTCAATAAATTTTATTGAAATTGAGTCTATCCATATTGAATTGTGTATTGGTAAATGATACTTATGAAAGAAGACAGAGAAGGAATATCTAGAATATTAAATATGTTATACAATTAATTTCCATTTAAAAAAAAATAATAATAATAAAATTTATAAAAGAAGAAAAAAAATTATAATAATAATAATTATAAATAAAATCTAATAATTATAAAAATTTATAATAAAATAAATTAACATAGATTTTGAGTTAATATGAATTTATATATACATTTCAAAAATTAGCAAAGTCATAAACGGATATAGGGGCAAAGACATTGGAAGCAAAGATAGCATACCCCATTGCAGATTCAAATGTTACATCTTATTCAGAACCAAAGCCTTCAAAAATAGTGTAAATTATTCAAATTAACTATAGTTGATATTGGACTTTTAAAATTAAAATTAAATTTTAAAAAAATATTAATTACATAACAAAATCACAAATATGATATAGACATTCAAACAAATTGATGTTGCATTTTATTAAGTTTATTAAATAGATGTTTATTTCTATATATGTTTCCAAACAATTTGTGAGTGTGGTTATGAATCTTAAAATTCAAAGGGAAGGTGAAAACCCATAAGAAATCATTTGGATATTTAAAATAGTCATTGAAATATTATGTAAATGCATGTTTCCAACAAGATTGTGAATAGGAATTTTAAAATTCAATGATTAGGATAAAAATTATCAAGAAATATTTCTTTTGATTATGATATTTTATAGTGTAATTTTTTAAAAATAGTAATATAAATTTATTTGATTATAATATTTTATAATGTATTTTTTTTAAATAATAATATATATTTGTTTGCTTGTTTGTTGAAGTAAGCAAACATTTTCCATATTCAAGATTATTGATCTTGTAACATTCTTATATAAACTTCAATCAAGTAAGAATTTTATATTAATGTTGTTAATTGGAATCATAAAGATATTACAATTAAAATGATCATATTGGTTTATTATTTTGATGAAGACCTTTTATAATAACTCTCAAATTGATAAAAATTATACCTCTCTAAAAGAGAGAGTGTAAATAATTACACTCAATATTTTCTAGGCTAAATTCTATAATTAAATGTATGATCTTTAAGCTATGAATTTATTTTAAAGATGATGATGATGATGGAATTTAGAAATAATATGTTTTGGTGGATAATTTTTTTTAATAATAATATTTGCATTCATAGATTAAAAATTTATAAAATAATATTTGGTTATATTGAAATTCTATGATTACGCCGAAAGACGTACACCTATTGACAATGGGCACATTTAATAGGTTTTTAGTTCTTAATACGTTTTCTATGGACGAGATTAAATATGCCTAGAATATTCTTAGTCGTCATAATAAATGAATGGCTCTGATTTCATCCATTAACTTCCGAGTTGTTATAAAGACATCCGTTTATATGTTTACTTTTTTACATTTACCTAATCGTGTTTAAAAATTACTGTGTTCACTAACTTAGTGCCATGTCTACCTGATTAAAAAATATTAAAGTATTAAGGTGGTCGCGTTTCTGTGCTGGCATCACCAGCGGTCGCCAGTCGAAAGTTTAACAGCCAGCCGCCTTTCAGCATTCACCAGCCGCGAGTTAGCCGTTGTGCTAGTCAAATATAAGATTGGTAAGATATTCTTTTTTTGTAAGTGAGTGTAAGAAACTATATTACTGCAAAAAGATTATGATACAAAAAAGGGGAGGCATCTTGGTCTGCCCAGTAGGAAACCAGACCAGGGGTTCCCGAGTTTCGTTTGCTAAAATATACGAGGGGTGGGGATGGTCTGCCACCGGGAGAAACCAGGCTAGTCCCACCATAACCAGTTTGAAAAAGATAAGCAACACAAACATAAAAAGTAGAAGCTGAGACAACCCACTAGACCCAAGTGGGTAGTGGGCCAAACCAACCTGACTACGCCTGACATTCCTACCATTAGACTAACCATTTACTAGTCCAAGACAATGATGTGTTTCTTTCCACCATCCGCTTGGCTCTTGTTATCATCCTTTTGGGAGATCGTGCGAGTCTTCCTGATTTGGGCTGGCGCAACGTGTCCATCGACTGGTGTGATGTCCATGTGATGGACATAGCGCAGATAGAGGTGGAATTGAGCAGCCAACCGCTCCATCTTGGATTTCTGGTTTTTCCCGACCTCAACTAACAGTTTGGTAATAGTTTCCAGACTATTGAGGGGACTCAGGATTTCGTTCAACATTTTCTTGTGTTCCTTGTTTTCCTCTTGTCTAGTGTCTTCCATTTCTGAACTCACTTTGTCGATCATCATCTTAGTTAGCCACGCCATCTCCATTGTTTTATGGTAGAGGGTTTCCCTGGGCTGCGTGGCCCCTAGATCATTTACCCAATCTGCTTCCTGTGCCAGTGCATCCCATGCTTTGCCTTTGCATTTTTCTTTTATTTCCTTTTCCCACCGGGTAATGGTCTCTTTTCCTTTCGACGCAACTAGAGTTTGGAAGGTGCCCTCCACGTCTTTTGTCGCCTGCTCCATTCTTGTCACCCATTGTGGACTAATCAGGACTTCCTTTCCAAGGGGATTCCTCTTCATGTGCGTTCTCTTCATTCGCACCATCCCGCTTGGCCTGTCGCAGCTCCTTTGCTGGATACTCAGCATGTACCTCGCTTCACAGGGATTCTTCATTTCCCTGCCCTTGTATCTGTGATAGCCCCTGCAGTTGCACTCCTTATGTTTGCGGCTATTCATGTTGTCTCTCCTCTTATTGATCTTCCCCTGCTGCGAGCTTGTCCTTCCAATCATGGTTTGCCCATAGTGGTGAGCTCTCTCGTCCTTTTTCCCTGTTGCGGCTTGTATGATCATGATGACTCGAACTTTATCTCTGTGGGTTCTTGCCCCTGCTCGTTTGAGATCCGACTGTGTTGCTCTTCATACCTGTACTTTGGCATGGTGGGTCGATTCTGGGCCATGTCACTCCCTCATGCCTTATGTCATTCGTTGCATGCGGTTTGTCATCTGTACTTTCCCACGTGCTTTCCCCACAACTCTTATTGTCGAAAGGGCCTTGTTGTCGTACCCCCGCCTGTTGTTTATGTTGATCCTGCATTGTAATTGGTGGCCAAGTGTTAGGAAATCCTATTTTGCCTAGGTCCTGCATGTTTGTCGCTACGCCTTGCGCCGCCCTCCTCGATGTGACCTTCCTTGCTTAAGCTGCCTTCATGGTATTTTGTTGCTAGTTGGATGCAGTCAGTTCTGAGTTGTCCATTCAAGATGTTGATCCATGTAGTGTCTAGTTCCGGGCCTTCCTTGCCTACCCCCTTGTTGGCGAGCCTGTCCGCCAGGCCATTAGATGACCTGCACACCCAACGCAACTCCACTGTATTCAGAATTTTCATATGTTCCTGGATTTTCTGTAGGGAATGTGCCAGGCGCTAGTGTCGTTGAACCTTGCCCACTCTAGTGTCATTTTGGAGTCTCTTCATCGTGTTGATGACTAGGGTGGAGTCGCCTTCCACGATAGTGTTTTTCATCCTTTCGCGACTTAGGATTTCAAGGCCAAGCTCCAGGGCTCCAAACTCCACTGTGTTGTTGATTGAGTTTCCCATGCTCCTAGCGTACCGCCAGATGATGTTACCACCACTGTCTTTGATCACCCCTCCCGTCCCTGCCACTCCTGGGTTTCCTTTCGTCGCCTCGTCAAAATTCAATTTGAGGAACCCTAATGGAGGGGGGGTCCAGTTGCAGTCTCCTATTTGGAGTTGAGGATCCTACCCTACTGGTGTGCTATTGCACCCATCTTTAAGGTGAAAAAAATCCAGGATGTGAGAGTCTTGGTCTGTGAGTTGTGTTTTTTCCTTCTTGCAGTTGCGGCTCTACACTATTTCTTGTATTTGTGAGATTATTGCATCCTTGAGCTTTCCTTCTGGTAGGATTTCATTCCTGAAGATGCGTCGGTTCCTTTTTTTTCCATATTTCCCAGATGATCATCCCCGACGTTAGATTCCAGCAGAGGTTCACCTTTTCATTTTCGTTGTAACTCTCATTCTAATTGTTGATGGTTGTGTTGATGTTACCTTGGATCCTATTGGACTAGCGATAAATGTCTGTCGCCCAATCCCATATCTCTTCTTTGTAACTGCATTCATCGAGGAGGTGATTGGTTGTTTCCTCCTTATCTTCACAGAGGTGGCAGCGAGATGGACCTATATAACCCCTTTTCATGAGGTTTTCCTAGGTTAGAATTCGGTTGTGAAGAACTAACCATTCGAACATTTTGATTTTTGGCCATTGGGAGTTGCACCAAATCTTTCCCCACTGTTGCATCGGGTCTTCTTGATCCTGGTCCGCGATGTAAAACCATGCTTCTTTTAAGTTGAATTCCCCACCATTTTACCTACCCCACCTTAATTGGTCCTCTTCCTTTGAGACTGCAATTTTTCTTTTCCCCAGTTCCTTCTCCACTTCTTTCGTTAGAGTTGTAATCTGGTCTCTATTTTGTGGATTGAGTTTGTCCCAAATCCTCCATCTCTCACTACCATTTCTTTGCTTCTAGTAGTGATGGATTTGTGTTTTGCCTTGCACTACCATTTCCTATTGGAGCTCCTCCCTGTCCGGATTTTCCATTCTAGGTTCCTATTGCTACGTATCCTCCTAGAATTTGGTTGTTTTACCATTTCTGACTTCCCAGAAGCTGTGTTTATGGATCTAGTTCTTGTTGCGCCAGGTGAGATTCCAGATGGATGATCCCTCCCTTGTGCCCATGAATTGAATTCGATACTGGTCATTGATGTTCGGGGCATACTTGGACTTCCATAGGTTTTCCCACGGTACTGAAATGTCCTTGACCCATCTCCACCAGAGTTTTGCCCCGTAGGCTTCGTTTTTTTACCTGTGGGTCTTGTAACCTCAGGCCTCCTTTTCCTTTTTGTCTACAAACCTTCTCCCAGACCACCAGGGCCCATTTATTTTTATTTTCAGCACCTTACCATAGGAAATCTCTTTGAATGGCTCTTATCTTTTGTAGTATTCCTTTGGGAGAGGGAAACATTGACATCATATACGTCATAATTGCTTGTAGAACCACTTTGGTAAGGATAAGCCCCCCATCCAGTTTGAGAGCTCTGTAAGTCCAATTTTTTACCCTCTCCTGCAGTTTGTTGATCACTCCTTCCAACGTTGCCATTTTGCATGCTCTGTCCTTCAAGGGGATTCCCAAGTATTTCATTGGGAGCATTTTGCGTTCAAAACCTAGAATGTTAGCCAGGTTTCTTTGAATTGCAGGATTAGTGTTGAAGAAATAGATCATGGATTTGGAGTGGTTGATCTTCGCCCTTGAGGCTTCCCCAAAGTCTTATAAGATTATTTTAAAGGATTTTGCTTCCTTGACAATGGGTGTGCCATGGAGTAGGGTGTCATCAATTTTTTTTTGTGTGTATGGAGGTTGGACAAATTTCGAAAGGTTTGATGCCTTTTATTTCCCCTGCTGCAGTTGCACTTTTTATGCTTCTGTTGAGCCCTTCCATCATCAGAATGAACGGGAAGGGGGAAAGAAGGTCTCCTTGTCTGATGCCTCTCGAAGGCTAGGAGGGTTTTACTGGGGCTCCATTGATTAGAAGCAAGTAGCTTGTCGTTGAGACTAGATTGACGATCTATTTGATCCAGTGCTATTCGAAACTGAAGGCCTCCAGCATCTTGGCCATATAGTGCAAACTAATTTTGTCGTAAGCCTTCACCAGGTCAAGTTGGATTATCATCCCCCCTCTCCTTTGGCTTTTCAGTGTGTGTATAAGCTCATGGGCATGGATGATGTTGTCCATTATTTGTCTTCCTTCTATGAAACCCACCTGTTCCTGTGAAATCAATGTGGGTAGGAGAGGTTTCAATATATTGGCTATGACTTTGGAGATTATCTTGTAAACTACATTGCATAAAGATATAGGCCTGTAGCAATCTGGGGTCCTTGCTTCATTTTCTTTCGGGATAAGGGTGATCATTGTGGCATTTAATGCTTTCAGGATGGAGGCCAAGCATCTGGAGTCTTCCACCACCCCATAAACGTCATGTTTAACCACTTCCTAGCAGGCTTTGAAGAATTCCACTCTGAAGCCATCTGGACCTGGGGCCTTTCCATTGGGCATCTCCTGGACCACTTGGTCAATTTCCTCCTTTGAAATGGGTTTGCTTAGATTGATATTTTGTTCCTCGGTGACCATCCTAGGGATGTGTTGGGTTATGCTTTGTATGGCCTCAGTTCTGTCTTGGTTGGGTTCCTGGGCTATCCCCTAGAAGTGATTGACCAGTGTGTTTTCAATTTCCTCGTGGGATTCTCTTTCGATCCCATCATGATCCCTAATTTTCAGGATTTTGTTGTGGGTTCTTCTTGCAATGGTTGTTCTATGAAAAAACTTGGTATTCCGCCCCCCTTCCTTTAGCCACATGATTTTGGACTTTTGGCGCCATTGGAGTATCATCACCCGTGAGGATGGGAGGACCCATGCATGTAGTAATAGAAGATAAAACATTTTTGTGGTTTCCATGTGATTGGATGCGCTTAAATCTAGGATCCATGCATCAAGAGAAGAATGGATAGAAATTAAAGCATGAGAATTACCTCTTTTGTTTGGTGGTTGGTCTCTCGACTTCTTCTTAGAATTCTTGGGAATACAGTTTCCAAGATTGTTACGTTGAAGTGCCTTCGACATGAGATCTATTGTCTTCTTCATGCATGACGATTCGAGACGACAGTCGTGGTTGTAGTAACCACATTTTGACTTCCCTTTCTTTCCCTTTCCACCTTTTGAGGCAGAGGAATCATCGAAGGGTTTGGAATTGCCTTCCTTCTTTTGTTTAGAATGTGCCTTGCCCTTTCCTTTCTACTTGGACTTCAGATTGAATGTGTTGTTGCTCTCATGCACAACAAGTGCATGAACATTGGAACCCTTGATTGTCCCTATTTTGATGAGCTTACCTTTCTCATGCATTAGGGACTCAATAAACTGCTCCAATGTAGGAATTTTCCACACTGCTCTTGAAGTGAATCTCACTGTATGGAATGCCGAGACAAACACAACATACTCTAGACCAAGTTTTGACCAGATAGAAAGGATCAACTAATTGAGTTGAGTTGATTTGGCAATACCACATCCCTTTAGATGAAGAAGAAGGGACTTGAACTTCGTGAAGAAGTATTGGATGTTATTAAAACTTCTCAGATCCAAGGAATTCAACTCTACCTCAAACATGTGGCTTCTCATCTCGTCTTGTTTTCCAAAGAGATCTTCCAATTTTGTTCAAATCTCATCTGGAGTAGTACAATATTAAATGTGAAATAATAGCTCGAGGGACATTGACATGCAAATAAGGTTGTAGGCCTCATCCATGCAGTTGAGATACCTATTTTTCTCGATAGATGATGTTGGATCAATCTCTGTATCCATTGTTATTTAGTACAATCCTTTGCATCTGAGCTGATGCATAATTTTTAGCTTCCACTCGAAATAGTTATGTGGCGTGAGAAGAATTGTTGGCGAAAACTCCAATCTTTATGACTGCATCTTCTTCATGAACCTATAAATAAAGTTCCTATGCACTTTCTCCTAGAAACAATGCTCTGATACCATGTGAAGTTTCAGTGAAACTTTCACAAAGAACCTAGCTAGTAGAAACATCACAAAGCTTGCGAGAGAGAAAAGAGAAAGAGAGACAAGTTTGAGAGAAAGAATGAATCGTATTAATTGAATGAGTAAAATTGAATAATACACCTGATATACTCTACATGGCTAAGTAAATGCGTCATAGTAGTGATCTAAAGAGATCTATACACTTATTGACAGAAACCGAAGTAATCTGCCACCTAGTCCTAGTTAACTGGTCCATGCAATCATCAGTTAATTGATTCACACGTGTGTATGTGAGAGAAACTAATGCTTGCACATGATATGCGCCCTCTTGGCTGCATGCATGTGATATGCGCCCTCCTGGTGAGTAAACTGAGGTGAACATGCAATTGTAGGTGTTAAAACCGAGGTTTCCCTGCATAAGTATCCTCCACTAGTCTAACTGAGGTGTAACCAACTCTAAACTAAAGAGAGAAGGCGCCCTAATTTGTAGGGGAATATTCTCAAGAGATAATATTTTCGTATATGGAAGCGCCCTCAACATTAGACTATTAACCTTAGGAAAATAATTACATAGGTGAGTGTGTAATATGTCCAACATTACAGACCATCGATGCTTTGTTTGAGGGAAGCATTGTAAGTGTCTTAAAACTATAATCATAACATTTTAGTGTCACAACACGTACTATATCCACGTGGTTGTAGTGTAAATAAGTTTCATATCAAACATCCATGTTATTCATTCCACATGTGTCTTATATGGAAATGAAGATTTATCCATACTTATGATATACACAACATAAATAATGAAATTACTTTAATTGTATTAAGATTATTACATGATTGTTTTTTTTTTTTTTTAATTCCAATAACAATTTGCAAAGTGATTTTTTTTTGGGTACCTCCCCTCTGTATTACCGAAACGAGTGGTTGATCCTTGGAAGGATGAAATCAAACAGAGTTTCATTTGTCAATGGGTAAAGCGGAGGTAAAGTTGTCATAACCAAAGCTCCCTTGCAAGAGAATGGTCTGCCTACGAGTAAGGTAAGTCATGGTCTTTTTGCACTTTAAGAACACTTCTATGTAGCTTCAAATTTGAGGAGTATAATGTGTAATGACTATACATGATATGCATTGTCTTTCCTATATCCATGTAGCATATATCATAATAATATGTTATAAATATAAATATGTATTATATACCAATTTGATGTTTGACTTGGTCATAACCTTAAAAATAGATTATTATTATTATTCTTCTTCTTTGTATGTAATTGTTTTGATAATATTTATATAATATATATTTTAAACTTAGATTTGATTAAATTAGTTGACTCTTGGAAAAATAAGAATTATTGTAATAAAATGCAACTATTATAAATAATATTTTAAAAAAATCTAAATATAAAAACATAAAGAATCTCTTTTTAAAAAATCTATTGGAAATCATGCTTTTGCTACAACATTTGGCCGGAAAACATGTTTTTACTAAGACATAGCTAATTTTGTAATTCTTTATTTCTCAATAAGGAGCAAATATCTTCTTGTTTTCTTTTATTATGATTCTTGTGTTGACATTTGTAAAAAGAATAGTGTTACATTTTGTTAAAAAAACAGTTAGAATAGTACAACTTTCTAGCATGTTAAAAATATGGAATTGTAAATTTATAGTGTGTTAATTTATTATTTAAATATAAAATATAAAATAAAGTTGTGAATTTATATAAAATTGTAAATTTATAGTATGTTAATTTATTATTTAAATATAAAAATAATACTATAAATTAATCTATGCATTTTATATTAATATTATTACATAAAATTATATAATTATATTAATTATTTAACAAAATAAAAAAATATTTACATCAATTTCAATACAAGATTGCTTTCATTTAAAATTTACATATTTTATTTAAAAAATAAATCTAATAATATTTGCTTACTAATTAATAGAAAAAGTTATTTATTTTTCATAATATAAAGTTATTTATTTTTCATAATTTTATTAAGAAAATAAATCCAATAATATTTAGTTACTAATTAACAGAAAAAGTTGTTTATTTTTCATAGTATAAAGTTCTTTATTTTTAATAGTATAGTTGTAATATATAAATCTTGAAAATTATCTTTCTTTATTTTATTGTATTTTATAAATTTTGAAAAACATAATTATTATAACACTATACATAGTTAATAAATTATTGAAATTGAGTCTATCCACATTGAATTGTGTATTGGTAAATGTAATATATAAATCTTGAAAATTATTTTTCTTTATTTTATTGTATTTTATAAATTTTGAAAAACATAATTATTATAACACTATGCATACTCAATAAATTTTATTGAAATTGAGTCTATCCATATTGAATTGTGTATCGGTAAATGATACTTATGAAAGAAGACGTCAGAGAAGGAATATCTAGAATATTAAATATGCTATATAATTAATTTCCAATTTAAAAAAAAATAATAATAATAAAATTTATAAAAGAAAAAAAAAACTATAATAATAAAAATTATAAATAAAATCTAATAATTATAAAAATTTATAATAAATAAATTAACATAAATTTTGAGTTAATATGAATTTATATATACATTTTAAAGATCAGCAAAGTCATAAACGAATATAGGAGCAAAGGCATTGGAAGCAAAGATAGCATACCCCATTGCAGATTCAAATGTTACATTTTATTCAGAACCAAAGCCTTCAAAGGTAGTGTAAATTATTCAAATTAACTATAGTTGATATTGGATTTTTAAAATTAAAATTAAATTTAAAAAAAATATTAATTACATAACAAAATCACAAATATGATATAGACATTTAAACAGGAGCAAAGGCATTGGAAGCAAAGATAGCATACCCCATTGCAGATTCAAATGTTACATTTTATTCAGAACCAAAGCCTTCAAAGGTAGTGTAAATTATTCAAATTAACTATAGTTGATATTGGATTTTTAAAATTAAAATTAAATTTAAAAAAAATATTAATTACATAACAAAATCACAAATATGATATAGACATTCAAACAAATTGATGTTGCATTTTATTAAGTTTATTAAATAGATGTTTATTTCTATATATGTTTCCAAACAATTTGTGAGTGTGGTTATGAATCTTAAAATTCAAAGGAAAGGTGAAAAGCCATAAGAAATCATTTGGATATTCAAAATAGTCATTGAAATATATTATTGAAAAATATTATGTAAATGCATGTTTCCAACAAGATTGGTAATTTTAAAATTCAATGATTATGATAAAAGTTATCAAGAAGTATTATTTTTTATTATGATATTTTATAGTGTAATTTTTTCAAAATAATAATATAAATTTATTTGATTATAATATTTTATAATATATATATATATTAAATAATAATATATATTTGTTTGCTTGCTTGTTGAAGTAGGCAAACATTTTCCATATTCAAGATTATTGATCTTGTAACATTCTTACATAAGCTTCAATCAAGTAAAATTTCATATTAATGCTGTTAATTGGAACCATAAAGATATTACAATTAAAATGATCATATTTGAGGTTGGTTCACTATTTTGATGAAGACCTCTTACAATAACTCTCAAATTGATGAAAATTATACCTCTCTAAAAGAGAGAGTGTAAATAATTACACTCAAGAACTTGATGTATATTCTAGGCTAAATTCTATAATTAAATGTATGATTTTTAAGCTATGAATTTATTTTAAAGATGATGATGATGATGATGGAATTTAGAAATAATATGTTTTGGTGGATAATTTTTTTTAATAATAATATTTGCATTCATAGATTAAAAATTTATAAAATAATATTTGGTTGTCCTGAAATTCTATAATCAAATATAAGATTGGTAAGATATTTTTTTTTTGTAAGTGAGTGTAAGAAACTATATTACTGCAAAAATATTATGATACAAAAAAGGGGAGGCATCTTGGTTTGCCTAGTAGGAAACCAGACCAGGGGTTCTCGAGTTGCACTTGCTAAAATATATGAGGGGTGGGACTGGTCTGCCACTAGGGGAAACCAGGCCAGTCCTACCATAACCAGTTTGAAAAAGATAAGCAACACAGACATAAAAAGTAGAAGCTGAGACAACCCACTAGACCTGAGTGGCTAGTGGGCCAAACTGACCTAACTACGCCTAACATTCCTACCATTAGACTAACCATTCACTAGTCCAGGACAATGATGTGTTTCTTTCCACCATCCACCTGGCTCTTGTTATCATCCTTTTGGGAGATCGTGCGAGTCTTCTTGATTTGGGATGGCTCAACGTGTCTATCGGCTAGTGTGATGTCCATGTGATGGACATACCGCAGATAGAGGTGGAATTGAGCAGCCAACCGCTCCATCTTGGATTTTTGGTCTTTCTTGACCTCAACTAACAGTTTGGTAATAGTTTCCAGACTGCTGAGGGGACTCAGGATTTCGTCCAGCATTTTCTTGTGTTCCTTGTTTTCCTCTTGTCTGGTGTCTTCCATTTCTGAACTCACTTTGCCGATCATCATCTTAGTTAGCCACGCCATCTCCATTGTTTTATGGTAGAGGGTTTCCCTGGGCTGTGTGCCCCCCATATCATTTACCCAATCCGCTTCCTGTGCCAGTGCATCCCATGCTTTGCCTTTGGGTTTTTCTTTTATTTCATTTTCCCATCGGGTAATGGTCTCTTTTCCTTTTGATGCAACCAGAGTTTGGAAGGTGCCCTCCACGTCTTTTGTCGCCTGCTCCATTCTTGTCACCCATTGTGGACTAATCGGGACTTCCTTTTCAAGGGGATTCCTCTTCATGTGCGTTCTCTTCATTCGCACCATCCCGCTTGGCCTGTCGCAGCTCCTTTGCTGGATACTCAGCCTGTACCTCGCTTCACAGGGATTCTTCCTTTCCCTGCCCTTCTATCTGTGATAGCCCTTGCAGTTGCACTCCTTATGTTTGCAGCTATTCATGTTGTCTCTCCTCTTATTGATCTTCCCCTGCTGCAAGCTTGTCCTTCCAATCATGGTTTTCCCGTAGTGGTGAGCTCTCCCGTCCTTTTTCCCTGTTGCAGCTCGTATGATCATGATGACTCGACCTTTATCTCTGTGCGGGTCCCTGCCCCTGCTCGCTTGAGATATGACTGTGCTGCTCTTCGTACCTGTACTTTGGCATGGTGGATTGATTATAGGCCATGTCACTCCCTCATGCCTTACGTCTTTCGTTGCATGCGGTTTGTCATCTGTACTTTCCCCACAACTCTTACTGTCGAAAGGGCCTTGTTGTTGTACCCCCGCTTGTTGTTTATGTTGATATTGCATGGTAATTGTTGGTGGAGTGTTAGGCAATCCTATCTTTCCTAGGTCCTGCGTGCCTGCCACTAGGCCTTGCGCCGCCCTCTTTGATGTGACATTCCTTTCTTAAGTTGCCTTCATGGTCTTTTGTTGCTAGTTGGGTGTAGTCAGTTATGAGTTGTCCATTCGAGATGTTGATCCAGGTAGTGTCTAGTTCCAGGCCTTCCTTGCCAACCCCCTCATTAGTTAGCCTATCTGCCAGGCCATTCGCTGACCTGCGCACCCAACGCAACTCCATTGTATTAAGAATTTTCATATGTTCATGGATTTTCGGTAGGAAATGTGCTAGGCACCAGTGTCATTGAACCTTGCCCACTCTGGTGCCATTTTGGAGTCTCTTTGTCATGTTTATGACTAGGGTGGAGTCGCCTTCCACGATAGTGTTTGTCATCCTTTCGCGAATTAGGATTTCAAGGCCAAGCTCCAGGGCTCCAAACTCCACTGTGTTGTTGGTTGAGTTTCCCATCCTCCCAGCGTACAGTCGGATGATGTTACCACCATTGTCTTTGATCACCCCTCCCATCCCTGCCACTCCTGGGTTTCCTTTCGCCACCCTGTCAAAATTCAATTTGAGGAACCCTAACGGAGGGGGGGTCTAGTTGTCGTCTCCTATTTGGAGTTGTGGATCTCGCCTTATCGGTGTGTTGTTGCACCCGTCTTTAAGGTGAAAAAAATCCAGGATGCGAGAGTCTTGGTCTACGAGTTGCGTTTTTTCCATCTTGCAGTTGAGGCTCTGCACCGTTTCTCGTATTTGTGAGATTATTGCATCCTTGAGATTTCCTTCTGGTAGGCTTTCATTCCTGAAGATGCGTCGGTTCCTTTCTTTCCATATTTCCCAGATGATCATCCCCGACGTTAGATTCCAACAGAGGTTCACCTTTTCATTTTCGCTATAACTCTCATTCCAATTGTTGATGGTTGTGTTGATGTTACCTCGGATCCTATTGGACTGGAGATAGATGCCTGCCGCCCAATCCCATATCTCTGTCGTGTAACTGCATTCATCGAGGAGGTGATTGGTTGTTTCCTCCTTAGCTTGACAGAGGTGGCAGCGAGATGGACCTATATAACCCCTTTTCGTGAGGTTTTCCCAGGTTAGAATTCGGTTGTGAAGAACTAACCATTCGAACATTTTGATTTTTTGCCATTAGGGGCTGCACCAAATCTTTCCCCACTGTTGCGTCGGGTCTTCTTGATCCTGGTCCGCGATGTAAAACCGTGCTTCTTTTAAGTTGAATTCCCCACCATTTTCCCTACCCCACCTTAATTGGTCCTCTTCCTCTGAGACTGCAATTTTTATTTTCCCCAGTTCCTCCTCCACTTCTTTCGTTAGAGTTGCGATCCAGTCTCTATTTTGTGGATTGAGTTTGTCCCAGATCCTCCATCTCTCGCTACCATTTCTTTGCTTCCAGTAATGATGGATTTTTGTTTTGCCTTGTGCTGCCATTTCTTGTTGGAGATCCTCCCTATCTGGATTTTCCATTCTGGGTTCCTATTGCTATGCATCCTCCCAAAATCTGGTTGTTTTACCATTTTTGACTTCCCAGAAGCTGTGTTTATGGATCCAGTTCTTGTTGCGCCAGGCGAGATTCCAGATGGATGATCCCTCCCTTATGCCCATGAATCGAATTCGATACTGGTCGTTGATGTTCGGGGCATACTTGGACTTCCAAAGGTTTTCCCACGGTACTAAAATGTCCTTGACCCATCTCCACCAGAGTTTTGCCTCGTAGGCTTCGTTGGTTACTTATGGGTCTTGTAACCCCAAGCCTCCTTTGCCTTTTGGTCTACAAACCTTCTCCCAGGCCACGAGGGCCCATTTCTTTTTATTTTCAACACCTCGCCATAGGAAATATCTTTGAATGGCTCTTATCTTTTGTAGTATTCCTTTGGGAGCGGGAAACATTGACATCATATACGTCAGAATTGCTTGTAGAACCGCTTTGGTAAGGATAAGCCTCCCAGCTAGGTTGAGAGCTCTGTAAGTCCAATTTTTTACCATCTCCTGTAGTTTGTTGATCACTCCTTCCAACGTTGCCATTTTGCATGCTCTGTCCTTCAGGGGGATTCCCAAGTATTTCGTTGGGAGCATTTTGCGTGCAAACCCTAGAATGTTAGCCATGTTTATTTAAATTACAGGATTAGTGTTGAAGAAATAGATCATAGATTTGGAGTGGTTGATCTCCGCCCTTGAGGCTTCCCCAAAGTCTTATAAGATTATTTTAAAGGCTTTTGCTTCCTTGACCATAGGTGTCCCATGGAGTAGGGTGTCATCAACAAATTGTTGGTGTGTGTGGAGGTTGGACAATTTTCGAAAAGTTTGATGCCTTTTATTTCCCCTGTTGCAGTTGCGCTTTTTATGCTTCTGTTGATCCCTTCCATCATCAGAATGAACAGGAAGGGGGAAAGAAGGTCTCCTTGTCTGATGCCTCTCGAAGGCCAGGAGGGTTTTGCTGGGGCTCCCTTGATTAGAAGCAAGTAGCTTGTCATTGAGACTAGATTGACAATCTAGTTGATCCAGTGATGTTTGAAACCGAAGGCATCCAACATCTTGGCCATACAGTGCCAACTAATTTTTTCGTAAGCCTTCGCCGAGTCAAGTTGGATTATCATCCCCCCTCTCCTTTGGCTTTTCAGCGTGTGTATAAGCTCATGGGCATGGATGATGTTGTCCATTATTTGTCTTCCTTCTATGAAACCCGCCTGTTCCTATGAAATCAGTGTGGGTAGGAGAGGTTTCAGTCTATTGGCTATGACTTTGGAGATTATCTTGTAAACTACATTGCATAAAGATATAGGCCTGTAGCGATCTGGGGATCCTTTCTTCATTTTCTTTTGGGATAAGGGTGATCATTGTGGCATTTAACGCTTTCAGGATGGAGGCCAAGCATCTGGAGTCTTCCACCACCCCATAAACGTCATGTTTAACCACTTCCCAATAGGCTTTGAAGAATTCCACTCTGAAGCCATCTGGGCCTGGGGCCTTTCCATTGGGCATTTCCTGGACCACTTGGTCAATTTCCTCCTTTGCAATGGGTTTGCTTAGATTGATATTTTGTTCCTCGGTGACCATCCTAGGGATGTGTTGGGTTATCCTTTGTATGGCCTTAGTTCTGTCTTGGTTGGGTTCTTGGGCTGTCCCCTAGAAGTGATTGACCAGTGTGTTTTCAATTTCCTTGTGGGATTCTCTTTGGATCCCATCGTGATCCCTAAATTTCAGGATTTTGTTGTGGGTTCTTCTTGCAATGGTTATTCTATGAAAAAACTTGGTATTCCGGCCCCCTTCCTTTAGCCACATGATTATGAACTTTTGGCGCCATAGAGTTTCTTCCTGTTGGCATCTTTCTTCCCATTCCTGGGTCAATTGGATCTCTTCTCTTTTCCGATCCTCTGTGTATCCATCATCTATGCAGAGTTCCTGGAGTACCCTCATTCTGTCCTCGATATTTATTTTTCCTTGGTTTATGTTTCCAAATATTTCCTTGTTCCACTCCTTGAGTTTATGTTTGATGTACTTGAGTTTCTTATATAGTTTGAACATCCTTGTCCCTTGATCGGGTAGTTCCTCCTGCCACCATTGGTTGATGTTCTCCTTGAAGGTGGGATGTTCGATCCAAAATTTCTCAAATCTAAAAGGTATGTTCTTCGGAGTGGTTTGGAAGTTTGCTTCCAATTGAACTGGCCA
>ML783597.1:39708-55201 GCA_009831015.1 Picea engelmannii
AAACCTGAGTTTCCCCAAAACCATGGACCTGAGTTGAGAATCAGATCTCGATCCTCCTCAATGTCAAACTCAAAAATGAAGAATCCTTTGTCACAAGGATGAATGAAATCTTGTTGTTGCATGATAGGGATCCAGTTAGCCGAGATACAACTATTTAGATTAGTTAACTTTAGCCGAAAACCATTGAAGTGATAGACCAAACTCACGGATCTGCAATAATCTTCCTGTTCCTTAGAATCTTGTCTCATGGGAATGACAAGGGAAGGGTCTTCTTGAACTAGAAGAGACGAAGTAGAAGGAGAAGAGTCTTGCTTAACAACATCCCGAAAGGAGGCACCAAACTGCGAAACTGAAACTGGCATGGACACATATATGGAGGGAAATGCCCCACTTCTTAGGGCACCCAGAGAAATGGATGAGGCCACCGCTATGGCCAACGAAGAAGACACACACGAGGGTTGCAGGCCCATCACATGTAGCGAGCGTCCAGGGTTAAACCCTAGTCATCACGCTCATGAGCAGGAGTGAATCCATCAAAATATCTATTCCCTCTTTCCTCTATTTTCAATGTTCAATATCAGATGCATTGTAAAATAGATAACTAACATGGCCTTGGTTTCCATGACCCATTCATCATTTACACCCTAATAGTGTTCAGGGGGGGTGTTGGAGATATTACACACTCACCTAGGTAATTATTTTCCTAAGATTAATAGTCTAATGTTGAGGGTGCTTCCATAGATGAGAATATTCTCTCATAAGAATATTCCCCTACAAATTAGGGCACCTCCTAAAAAATAGGGAACCTTCCTCCTTCAATTCAAAGTCAGTTACACCTTAGTTAGACTAGTGGAGGAAATTTATGCATGGCAATCTTGGTTTTAACACCTCCAGTTGCATGTTCACCCCGGTTTAATCATCAGGAGGACGCATATCACATGCATGCAACCAATGGGGCACATATCATGTGCATGCATTAGTTTCTCTCACCTCCACATGTGTGACTCAGTTAACTAATGATTGCATGGACCAATTAACTAGGACTAGGTGGAAAATTACTTCATTTTTTGTCAATGAGTGTATAGATCTCTCTAGATCACTACTATGGAAAATTCACTTAGCCATGTAGAGTACATTGTGTGTATTATTCATTTTTACTCATTCAGTTAATACAATTCATTCTTTATCTCAAGATTATCTCTCTTTCTCTTTTCTCTCTCACAAGCTTTGTGTGATTTTTCTACGAGCTAAGTTCTTTATGCAATTTTCACCAAAAATTCACATGTAAGTTCATTCTTTCAGGTCTCTAAGGATCTTCTTGTTTTATGGAGCTAGAACCAAATATGGATTGGTAAATCTCAGATTCTAGCTTGAGAACCCACTTGATATATATATGTTTTACGAGAACAAACATTGAGAACCATCGTTTCTTCTGTGATAATAGATGGTTGGATAGTGAAAACCCACTTGATATCTATATGTTTTACCATAACAAACATCAGGAACCATTGTTTCTTTTGTGATAATATATGGTTGGACAGTCACAGTGGCATCTGTAGGTGATTCTCATTGCATTCTTGGATATCCACGGTGGCATATGTAGGTGATTCTTGTTGCATACTTGAATCACTTGGAGGGTTGGTTTCTCTTTTAAGTGTCGATCACATGCTTGAGGCTAATATCCAAGAGTAATATTCTTGTCATGATGCAAAAACATCCATGATATTGTGTGTTATACTATGTATTCCTTTGATCAATTGATTGTGGAAACAAGTCTTACTTTAGCCAATTTATTGTTTCAATCTCTTGATATGTATTGATATATGATAGTGTAGGAGGGAGCACATAATGGCTAGTGGTGGTGAGATTGTTAGATTGAATATTGTTGGTGGAGCTAAGGTAGGAATCTACACAATATATTGTGGGATATAAATACATAAAGAAGTATATTTGTATTCCATAATAAAGGCCACTAAAACATGTCCGTGCTACTTTTGTGCAAATTTATGACTGCTCATTTTCTTCCCTGGATTTCAAGGAACATTGATTTGGTTTATGGTAGAGACATTATGGGACTTGTTATCCCCAATTCCTAGGGATAACTAAGGATATGATGTCTTGAGGCCCTCGGGTTGCAGAGATGGAGTACCGAGAGACAACTTGACCAATAGTTTCCACTTGCACAAATGGAGACCCACCTCGCCACCACATTGTCAATTTCATCATGAGGGTATCCACCACATCAGCTTGCCTCTGGAAGACATTGGGTATTTCTCCATGAGGTACAAGTAATGTATTATGGCGAGTGTCATTTCAATATTTGAGGCATTTGAGTTTGTTTCATTTAAAACTGCTTTTGATTGTGTAACATTTTCTTGGAAATTACGCTCTTTGCCCTGTTTCCTTTGGTGGTTGACATTGCACCCTAGTAAGTGGTCAACCTTAGAGATAGGTTTGTTGCTGAGAGGTCCTATTGATGAGTCATTGTTCCATTCTTGACCATACTTGTCAGTTTCCACACTTCACCCCTCATATCCTTACCTTTTCAGATTTTCGGGTGTACTAACCCAAGAAGGGATTGTCCCTCATTTAATGGGAAGAAGGGGTTGAAGGCCCGGAGGCTTGTAACTGGAAAAAGATAAAAGCCAATCATGAACCTTCTAGATGCTCGCTCAGGGATCCCGAGGACAATGAAATGCATCTCATAAGAAACTGATGGGACCCATGAAAAATAACTAATACAAAATGCCAACCAAGGTGGAGCATGTGTGGGTAATTTTTTTCATGCTTAGGTAGAAGCCCCACACATTTTCTTCAACTTGGGGAAGCATGACGTGACCAGGGTAGAGTCAAGGTGGGAATTGTTTTTCATGCTTAGGTAGAATCCCCACCTTATCTTAAACCTAGAAACATCTTAAAAGAACAAAAGGAAATAAATGGGCTTGGAAAAAGGTTGCATTGAAAATGAAGGTGCAACAGACCCTCTACAAAGGCACCCATAAATGAGATACTATGATCCCTTGTATGTCATGAACCCCATGCCCGAAGGTCTTGCCCCCATCCATGTCACTTTGTCCACATGACCTAGAGAAGATCCAATTGGGAAAGACTCCTAAACTTGAGGTACGATTCACCCAATAGGTCGCTTTGTGAACCCTCCCATACCTAAATTTGGAAAATTGCATAGGGTCTTTGAGCACTTGTTTATCTTGATGAGGTGGTTTTGATGTACATGCTTAGATGGCTCTTTTATTGACTTGATTTACTTATCATGATGCATTTGACTTGAGATCCTTGGAGGGCATATTCATTGTCTTTGTGGGACCTAGTTGGTGGACAGATTTGGAAGAACAAGATTAGCTTGGGATTCCTTGGGGATTGAATCCCACAGGTTGGATACCATGGCCCACACACGGGACGATGATGGTATCCTTTGGAGGATTATGAGACACCTAGGAGGATCCATCCTAGCCCATTGTCAGCCCAATGTCCTGCTCTTGAGGGTAAAACACCATATTTGAGGAGCTTGACGTCACCCTAGGGTTAGGGTTTTGGTGGTGAAGGACACTTGGCACATTTTGATGGGAGGAGGCATGGATTAAAGGAAGAAACCATAGCGCATGAGAGGGAGTCCCTAGAAGGCCCAACGAATTCCACCCTTAACTCCAATGACTTGCAAAAGATGTCAAAACATCACCCTAGAAGAGGGATGACGCCACATTAGGGTTCTTATGTGCAATTTTTAAAGTTAAATTTGAATTTAATAATGTAAAGGGGAAAAGTAAGGGTTGTTGGCCCCTTACTTTATGTTTTACGCTAAAATTAAGTGGAAAAACAATTTTAGGAGGATTTGTATAAATAAGGATCACTTATGTTTCATTTGGACCATAGCTCTGCCATTGTGAGAGGCCTACTTGGATGAAATTTCCACCCCTCTTGGGAAAATTCACCATCTCTCTCTCTTGTGATATGGTTTTTATCTTGTCTAATGAAGTGAAGCGATGCACTATTCTTGGAGGCTCTTTCTCTTGCTTTGATGATGAAAATTGCTTGGTAACTAGGGTTTTGTCTTGGCATTTCTTGGAATTGGTAAGGAAAATATGCACTTTGTTAGGTTTCTTTCTTGTTCCGTGGTTGTTGGCTAGATTCTTGGAGGATTATAAGGGCATACACCCTCCACCAATTTTTTTCATTATTGTTTGTTGAAAAGGCTATTGCAAAGGTTGCTAGGAGGAGTAAAAGGGTTTACACCCTCCTAGAATTTACCTTATTAGGGTTACTATCTCAAGGAAGTAAAAGGGATTACACCCCTTGAGATCTAGTAGGCCTAACCTAATACAAGAATACTACATAACCATTTTGGCAAGGCACTAATCATTTATTGCATTGGAGAAACAAAATTACTTGCATTGGTAAACATGATTTTGGGAGATATTGATCTTGTTCAAGTTGGAACCTTTTCTTGATGCTTTAAGCTTGCTAAAGCCTCTAGGGTGTCTAGATTGGTCAAGTGGATTTTGAGCTATAGCTAAATAAAATCTACAGCCATTAGGGCTGCAACAAATCATCTTATATTTTGATTTTAACTTGCATTTTAACCGTGGAAATTCGCTAGTAAACCATTCTTATCATTCTACTGCTAATTGGTGAACTTTTTGTCAGATTACTTTCTTGTTTTCATGGTTAAAACTTGTTGTTGTAGAAAATATTTGATACATCCACTTGGATGTTACAAACATACTCTGAAAAGATCATATAACAGCCCTCTAAATCCACTAAAGCTTGTGCTAAAGTATTTGGGATTAATCTACATGTTTCATGCTTCATTTCCCAACAAATATTTGATGCTTGAAGTGGTTAAATCTGTAGTAATTAGTTATTTGTCATGCTGATATATACTCTTGTTTATTGCTGTAATTAGGGACAACAAGCTTAACTTTCTTGTCCACTTAACTTTAAGCCTGTACACTTGTCTTTTCTTGTGTCTCGAGAGGTACAATCATCTTCTGCAGGTACTCAATTTTTTTGGCAACTATTAACCACTTCCGAGACTCATTTCCAAGCTATCTTCCACTTAGTATTTTAACCTATAGGGGTATCACTTCCATCATCTCATTTCCCCCTAGGGTCATCTGAGACTCCCCCCTTGTGTTGGATTATTCCTTCACTAAAGCGAAGGGAGGGTTTATCTAAGGTGATAGTGGGTAAACTCTCCCAGTGTTATCGCTATATTGTGGATTAGGTCGGGATTTTCTCAACCTACTGTTTGAGCGATAACATTTTGGCATCCTTGTCAGGGAGGATTTTGAATCCTCTTTCGTGCCCTAACAACACTTTGGAAAGCTTCCATCCCAAATCCTTTACCCCTAGCTTTCCTGACGAATCCACTTGAAGGGCGTTCCCCTTACACCCTTGATGGGCTCTTATTGAGGTTCATCTGGTGACTCCGCCTTCAAAGAAACCACCTTTCCATGATTACCCTTTCCATCTTCTGAACTATGAAGGTATATGATGAAAACCTGCTCAAAAGGTGGAATGATATCCCAAAGTTTGATGGTAACCCATGTTCGGTCGTTACACATGTTGTCGAGTTTACTGAATGTACATTTATTGGTATCAGATAACCCAGGGTGATGAATCAATGCAATTGTTCATGGAGTCCCTAGATAAGAAAGAGAGAAATTTGATAAATAATGCTTGTACCTCAAAGGATTTAACCATCCTCATCTGATAATTCCTCACACATTGTGGACCAAAGTCCCAACAGTTTGAAGAAATGGTTCATAACCTTGAGGATGCTTTTCAGGAAAGGATGTTTCCTTTGGATGTGATTGAGCATTTGAGGTAAATTTCATTTGAAGGACATATCTACAAAGAATAATATGTTGATGATGAAGACTCAGATGAGACATCAGTATCCATGCCCCCTCCTAATGAAGATGAAGTGCTTGTATATGCCCTTCCATTTGATGAAGACATCCATGCCTCTTTTCTTCATGCACATCAAGAAGAGAACATGATGAGCTGTAACCCTTTCAAAGATCTTGATGATACTTTATTCCATGATTTTAGAAGTGAAGAAATATTAGAGGATCCCTTGGGTGAGGCATGTCCTTTTGAATAAAAGAAAATGAAGCACTATGTATTAAGGATCAATCCTCTTATGATGAAGAGGCGATGGAGGGGCATGTCCATAAAGAGAAAGAAGAATTCTAACGAAGAACAACATGTTGAGATGTCGTTATATTTGCTCCCACTTGATGAAGTTGAGTTTGTCCAGCCTTACTCTCATGTTGTACATGAATTTGAAGAAGCAAAGAGTCTCAATGATGAAGAATTTGGAGGTCTAGTTGAAGCCTCCTTAGCCTATGTTCTTCCTGCACGCGACGACAAAGAGATGGACATTTTTAGTCACAGGGATGGTCTTATAAAAGAAACCTTGGATATGGTTGATAAGCATATAGAAACTTTCATACAGACTGGAATACACACATGGGAGTTTGGTTGTTTCATTTTTTATAGAGACCCCATTTACGACATTGAGAGTATCTCTCAAGCAAAATGGGTTGAGTTGTCATCTTCAAAAGACCGACCTTCGTGCATATATGATTCAAATATTTGGCATCCTGATGATGATATGGTTATAGATTTGTTCCGTCCATTCTAGGATGACCTATCATATCATTTTCAGGTTGATTTTCAGTCATCCCTTGGGAGTTGTGATGAAAATCCTTTTGGGTATGTAGACTTTTTCTATGAGGACTTTTAGCCACCTTCATCCTCAATTTTAGATGAACACAAGGACGTGGCCATCCTAGAGGAATCAAAGGCTCACTCTACAAAGCGGAAGTATTTTCATCTTGTGTCTTTTTACGAGGATTCGCAGATGAAGAGGCAACATTTTTCTAGACCTGAGCCTGTCCCTTACCTCATTTATTCTTCTCATGGAAATCATGGGTTCTTCTTTGGATCTCTCATGTCTTCTCAGTATTTAGGAAGCAACGATCATGCTAATGGGGATGAAGATGAGCCATCATTTGCATATGGTATCCCTCTTCAGATATGGATTGATCGAGCTTGTGGTTATCCTTCCAGGCAAGATTTTTGGGATGATCAGGCTGGTGGTTTCTCTTTCCAACAAGATTTACTCCCTCCCACCTAGCTCCATGAGTTTTATTTCATAACTGATTATATGTGTATTTATGCTCATGATTATTATGTGTTGGACTTATATTTGTTGTTTCACATGATTAAGCACATGGGGAGATACCTTGATGAAATGATAGATAGGTGGTTGCACTGGTTGTATGACTTCACTTGACATTTTAAGACCTGATCTTCAAGGCCCCAAGGCTCCAGGTAAGTAGGAAGGTCATCTTGATTTCTTTCATTTGCATTTTGATTACTCATGGTAGTTTAGTTGCATTTCATTTTTCATTTTTCTATACTTGCATATTGCTTTCATCATATTAGATGTTTATAAATTTTTGAAAAAATGCAAAAAAAAACTTTTCTAGAGTAGTTGTCATTTTTTGTTTTTGATTATGTGGAAAAACGATGAGTGAGCCATCCTACACTTAATAGTTTGTTGCTTCAGTGTGTGTAGGCATAGGTCCACCAGGAGATGTTGCAATTCTCATGCACTCTATGGCGAGTACATGTCCCCAAGTAGGAGCCAGATGTTATCCCAAATTCCTAGGGATAACTAAGGAGATGATGTCTCGAGGCCCTCGGGTTGCAGAGATGGAGTACCGAGAGATAACTTAACAACCATTGTCCACTTGCACAGACAGAGACCCACCTCGTCACCATAGTTCCAGGTTCATCATGAGGGTATCCACCACATCAGCTTGCTTCCGGAAGACATTGGGTCTTGCTCCATGAGGTACAAGGAAGGTATTATGGCGAGTGTCATTTCAATATTTGAGGCATTTGAGTTTGTTGCATTTAAAAATGCTTTTGATTATGTAATGTTTGCTTGGAAATTATGCTCTTTGACCTATTTCACTTTGGTGGTTGACATTGCACCCTTGTAAGTGGTCACCCTTAGGGATAGTTTTGATGCTGGGAGGTCCTCTTGATGAGTCATCGTGCCATTCCTGACCATACTTGTCACTTTCCACACTTCACTCCCTCATCTCCTTACCTTTTGGGATTTTCGAGTGCACTGACCCAAGAAGGGGTTGTCCCTCATTTTGTGGGAAGAAGGGGTTGAAGGCCCAAAGGCATCCAATCATGAACCTTCTAGATTCTCGCCAAGGGATCCCGAAGACAAATTAATTTCTCTCATAAGAAACTGATGGGACCCGTGAAAAATAACTAATACAAAATGCCAACCAAGGTGGAGCATGTGTGGGAAATTATTTTCATGCTTAGGTAGAATCCCCACACATTGTCTTCAACTTAGGGAAGCATGATGTGACCAGGGTAGAGTCAATGTGGGAACTATTTTTCATGCTTAGGTAGAAGTACCACCTTGGCTTCAACCTGGAAAAATATTAAAAGAATAAAAGGAAATAAATGGGCTTGGAAAAGGTTGCATTGAAAACGAATGTGCAACACACCCTCTACAAAGGCACCCATAAATGAGATACTATGATCCCTTGTATGTCATGAACCCCGTGCCCAAAGGTCTTTCCCCCATCCATGTCACTTTCTCCACATGACCTAGAGAGGGTTCCAATTGGGAAACACTCCTAAACTTGATGTATGATTCACCCAATAGGTCGCTTTGTCAACCCTCCCATACCTAAACTTGGCAAATTGCATAAGGTCTTTGAGCACTTGTTTATTTTGATGAGGTGGTTTTGATGTACATGCTTATATGGCTCTTTTATTGACTTTATTTACTTATTATGATGCATTTGACTTGAGATTCTTGGAGGGTGTATTCGTTGTCTTTGCAGGACCTAGTTGGTGGACAGATTTGGAAGAACAAGCCTAGCTTGGGCTTCCTTGGGGCTTGAAGCCAATAGGTTGGACAAAATGTCCCACACACGGGACGATGATGGTGGAATTTGGAGGCCTATGAGACTGCTTGGAGGATCCATCCTATTCCATTACCAGCCCAACATCCTACTCTTGAGGCTAAAACGTCATATTTGAGGAGCTTGATGTCACCCTGAGGATAGGGTTTTGGTGGTGAAGGACACTTGGCACATTCTAATGGGAGGAGGCATGGCTTAAAGGAAAAAACCATAGTGCATGAGAGGGAGGCCCTAGAAGGCCCAACGACTTCCACCCTTAACACCAATGACTTGCAAAAGATGTCAAAACGTCACCCTAGAAGAGGGATGACGTCACATTAGGGTTTCTTATGTGCAATTTTTAAAGTTAAATTTGAATTTAATAATGTAAAGGGGAAAAGTAAGGGTTGTTGGCCCCTTACTTTGTGGTTTACACTAAAATTAAGTGTACAAACAATTTTAGGAGGATTTGTATAAATAAGAATCACTTCTATTTCATTTGGATCATAGCTCTCCCATTGTGAGGGGCCTACTTGGCTGAAATTTGCGCCCCTCTTGGGAAAATTCACTATCTCTCTCTCTTGTGATATTATTTTTATCTTTTCTAATGAAGTGAAGTGGTGCACTACTCTTGGAGGCTCTTTCTCTTGCTTTGATGATGAAAATTGCTTGGTAACTAGGGTTTTGTCTTGGCATTGCTTGGAATTGGTAAGGAAAATATGCACTTTGTTAGGTTTCTTTCTTGTTCCATGGTTGTTGGATAGATTCTTGGAGGAGTATAAGGGCATACACCCTCCACCAAGTTTTTTCATTATTGTTTGTTGAAAAGTATATTGCAAAGGTTTCTAGGAGGAGTAAAAGGGTTTACACCCTCCTAGACTTTACCTTGTCAGTGTTACTATCTCAAGGAAGCAAAAGGGCTTACACCCCTTGAGATCTAGTAGGCCTTGTACCCAATACAAGAAGACTCCATAACCTTTTTGGCAAGGCACTAATCATTTATTGCATTGGAAAAACCAAATTGCTTGCATTGGTAAACATGATTTTGGGAGATATTGATCTTGTTCAAGTTGGAACCTTTTCTTGATGCTTTAAGCTTGCTAAAGCCTCTAGGGCGTCTAGATTGGTCAAGTGGATTTTTAGCTATAGCTAAATAAAATCTACAGCCATTAGGGTCGCAGAAAATCATCTTATATTTTGATTTTAACTTGCATTTTAACTATGGAAATTTTCTAGTAAACCATTGTTATCATTCTATTGTTAATTGGTGAACTTTTTGTCAAATTACTGGCTTGTTTTCGTGGTTAAAACTTGCTGCTGTAGCAAATATTTGCTACAGCCACTTGGCTGTTACAAACATACTCTGAAAACATCATATAACAACCCTCTAAAGACACTAAAGCTTGTGCTAAAGTATTTGGGATTAATCTACATGTTTCATGCTTCATTTCCCAACAAATAATTTATGCTTGAAGTGGTTAAATCTGCAGTAATTAGTTATTTTCCTTGCTGATATATACTCTTGTTTACTGTTGTAATTAGGTACAACAGGCTTAACTTGTTTGTCCACTTAAATTTGAGCTTGTATACTTGTCTTTTCTTGTGTCTCGGGCAAGTACAATCATCTTCTGCATGTACTCAATTTTCTTGGCAACTATTAACCACTTCTGAGACTCATTTCCAAGCTATCTTCCACTTAGTATTTTGACATATAGGGGCATCACTTCCATCATCTCACTTTTCGTCTCATTTCTCCCTAGGGTCATCCGGGACTCCCCCCTTGTGTTGGATTCTTCTTTTACTAAAGCGAGGGGAGGGTTTATCTAAGATGACGGTGGGTAAACTCTCCCACCGTTATTGCCATCTTGTGGATTGGATCGGGATTTTCCCAACCTACAGTTTGAGTGATAACAAGACTCATAGGCCTCGTCTCATAAGCCATCCATGAAGGTGGTCGCCATGTACTCAAGTATATAAGCTTATATCCTTAAATTCATCCTTATATAGAGACAAATTTTCCCAATTCCAGACGACAAATTCAAGTAAAATGAATAATCAATTGGTTTGAATTGCAATATGGAACTTGATTGAATTTTCATCTATATTCTTGTAGGCACACCCAAATAAATATCCCAAATGTTGTAGGCACACATGATTAGCAAGAACAGTGGGAGGTGATGAGAATATATTTTTGAAATAAGTACAGGTCTCCAGCAAGCTTCTACCACTAGAAGTTGCATGGGTTTCAAGAAAAAACAAGTGCGCTACACATAGTCTGCAGGGCACGCTACGCAAGTTATGGGAATGATTGTTTTTGTAGTCAACTTCAAGATCGCATTCCGAACAACTGGAGAGGAGTTTGGAAAAAACCAGAGATTTTTTTGTCAATAACGAGCTCAATAACAAAAACCTCTCTCACGTTTTACAGAGGTGTCATAGTTTGAGAGATTAAAATGAATCTTTATGGTCCATTTTTCCAGATTTTAGCATTTAATGTTTTCCTGTTTTAGTCATCATCTTTGGGCGCATATTTTGAGGATCTGGAGAAGAATTTTTAAAAACCAAAAGAGGTTTTTTTCAATCACGGACATAATAACAAAAACCTATTTAATTTTTACATAGGTGTTATTATTTGGAATATATGAAATGATATTTTAGGCCTATATTACAGAAATTCGCCAAGCCAGATTTGTTGACAGAGTTCTAGAATCTTTGAAATTCGACTTGATGGTCCTCCAACTCAGCAAGGTGGATCCAAAATTGATATGTATATTGAAGCTTGGATACTCTCCTATCAGATCCCATGATTTTCTCTTCATTTGGAACATTTTTAGTTGGTCAAAAATCAAACCCTAGATAGTAGGATATGAGCAGATTTTTGACAAATATTCTTTCCTGAGCTATTGTAACAACTCTCTATTTTTGGCAAAGATGGATTTCGACCTCCTTAGGATATAATATGATATTTATCTATATATTTGAGCACTTTGAAGGTGAAAAAAAGGGGCGATTGGGCAGAAAGTATAGTCATTTTGATCCTTATTGTAATATTCTCTTAATCTGAACGAAATACAAATGCAAAAGTCCTGAAATTTTTATGAAAAATATTCTAATGGTGGTGGTATGAAGTCTGTACTCTTATATTTGTATGTACTTCTTGTGTCCTTACTTTCATCTTCATTTTCTTCTGTTTAAATTGGATAATTAAAGGGTCTAGAGTTCATCCAATGGTGCTCAGACTCAAGTGATTTAAACTTGGTTTCTCTTCTTAACCAGGTCAAAATTCATCTTTCATGGTGCTCTGATTTTGTTATATGTTTCGTTTCCTCTTCCAACCTACACAACCAAACTCAAAACTGAAATTTCATCACCTAATTTAGCCTTTGTTCCTTTGGAAAGTTCTACCTACTAGTCATTGTTTTCATTTGTTTTCAGGGGTTGACTCCATTGTCCTATGGTACGTTTTCTCTTACTTGTCCTACCATCTCTTTAAAACAAAAAACAAACCTATCTTATATCAGAATTCGACCTCTGAGTGTTATTATTGTATAATTCTTGAGTGTGAAAGCCTTTCAATTTTTGAGAGAGCCCTCTCTGATTATATAGGTCAGAATACAATCTAAAGTTGGTTGAAATAATTGCCTTGGGGTTTCTTTGATACATCCCAAAGAAAATACCAAGTGTTAACATTTTGGCGCCCTTGTCGGGGAACGAAGATGAAATCTTCCCTGGGATAAAACGACAAAGATCATATTTGACTTATGATGGTGAACATAGGTCAAACAGAAGGTGGTTGTACCATTCACCCGACGACTCCAATCAAGCTTCAAATGTGATTTAGAGACTCCACTAGAGGACGAGATCTATTTATAGAGGTATGAAAGGACATCATGGGAAAAAACAAGTACCTAAAGTTGATTTTTCTCCAAGACATAATATGTTTTGTTATTAATTACATTTTGTCCTTTCCTGAACATGCTAAACAATTTTTTCTTTACATGCTGCATTCAAATGATGATCATGAGAATTTTGCACTTGTATATCCTTCTCTTAAATTTGTACATATATCTCCTCATTGTATCATTGATTTTGATCAAAATATTCCATTTGAGCCATGTGATGACCATAGCCAAGTTGATGAGCCTCATGAAATCAAGGATGATATCTCACCTCATGTACTTGATCCAACACCCTCCAAGATTCAGTAGAGATACAAACCTTTAAAATTACCTCACATCCTTCATAATTTTCCTCCAAAGCACTATAAGTACCTACCTTTGTTCAATGGAGAACCTGATACCCTCACAGCTAAGAAACATGTCCATGATTTTGAGCATTTCATTGATCTTTTTGAATTTGATCATGATGATGTGTGTATGATACTATTTTATCAATATTTGCAAGGAGATGCCAAGGAGTGGTTTAGACACTTTCAGCCTGAATCCATCAGTTCATGGGAAGAATTGAAGGATGCTTTTCTGAAATTATGGGGTCAGAGGAAATCACAGAATCAATATATTTCTGAGTTTCATGCCATGGAAAGACATAAGGATGAAACTATCTCCATGTTTAATAGAATATTTGCCAGCTTGTATTACAAGATTCCTAAAGAAGTCCAACCTCCTGAAGTTGTTGCCATGATCCATTATGTAAGCACCTTTCAATCAAATTTATGTTTTCTTATGATGGAGAGGAAGTCTACATCTTTGCAGTAGATGTTCAATAATGCTCATGAAGTTGCAGAAAAGATTCAAACATGTAATTAGAAGATGCAAAATCATATTTTGGATGAGGAGTTGAAAGTCGAGGAACCAGAGATTGCATAATATGCAAGAGGTTGATCATGTCATAAGTTTTATTGAAGGATGTCATGAGGATGTGTTTACAAAGAATGATGAGCAACATGAAGAGAAAGTTGTTGTGTTGAATTGTTTTGATACTGATTTGAATTTGGATCCATGTCATCATGAGAAAGAGACTGATTGTTTTATGTATGCACTTGAAGACAACCATGAAAGTGAATTTATAGATCAGCCTGCAGAAGAACAAGTCATTGCCTCAATTTGCCTGTTTGATGACATTACATAGATTTTTGGTGAACCAAGATATGATGAGTACAATTATGACTATGAGGTTGGATTTTTAGAACAACAAGATGGATGTTCTTTATTAGAAAATGATATTATGGCTTTGTATATGGATAATCTCATCGGTTCATATTTGCAACCAGTTGTATGTTTGTTATCAGAAAATGTTCCTTGTCAACAGTGAAATGAAAACATTCATCCCTTATATTTTTGTAATAACAATGAACATGAGGAAAATAGTAAATTTGCTAATGAAAATTTTCTTCCTTTAAGCTTTTCTTCGTTTAAATTGTTGAGAGAAAATTTCAAAGAAGCAAAGAAGTATGGGTTGATGCAAAGTCATCTAGACTCAATGGGGAAAATTAACAACGAATTGCAACAATAAACTCTTGTTTTTCATGACCCAATAGCTGATTATATGAAGGGTTTCAACAGTCACAATTTGCAGCCTGTGATCAGTTGTAAAGTTTTTTTTGACAGTAACGTATAGAGGGATTTGTATTAAAAATGGCAAAGCCACAAATCTGTTACAAAGGCATGGCTGCACAGAGCTATTGCCGGCAAAAGAGGAATACAATACTTAAAAACCATTGGAAAAGCTTCCCAAGTCTGTGGAGGAACTGATACTAAATTTATTTAGTGACCTAGCTTCTATACAAAATGCTAGGATGCTTATAGTGCTTCAGACTGGTGCGATTCGGCGCTGTGGACATTACTTCTCAGAGTTGTCTCCCCATTCAAGATTTAGCTTGGACAGCTTGTCCTCCAGGTCTCCAATTCGATCCTCGAACTTCTCTTGTGGACTTTTCAATTCCTGGTGCAGCTTGTCGAGTTCTTCAGTGAACCCGATCTTGACAAAGGATAAGTCTTGTTCTAACTGCTCCATCCTCCTCCCAGCTTCAGAATCAAGGTTTTCTAAGAAATCCAGTTGGAACTGGAGCATATTCTTGAGCTTTTCCAATTTTTCATCCAGCTGCTTGAGGCGCTCTTCTACAGGAATGGGGCGGCTGGAACTTGCGGCCATGTCTGGTTCCTCTGAATTCGAATCCTTGAGATGGCTTCGTCTACTCTGGCCGTGGCTTCGAGTGATCTGCGAAAATGGAGCGGTCGGGTCAAGGTTTATGCTTGGGGAGCCTCCCGTCATCATTTCCCCTGCAGTGCTGGTCCCGAGAGGCATGGGCGCGGGGTTGTGCTTCTGCGATTTCAGGTGGGAAGACTGTCTGGGCACGTGCGAGTGGATTCCCTTGGTCCAGCGAACCATCATGAGTCTTGACTCGAGCTCTGTTATGCTCGTCCGTGCAATCGGATTTGAATCACCTTTGGGCATTGGGGATATCATGGAAGATCCACCTGGGATTGTTGTTCATTGACCAGGGACTGTCCTGCCTCCAGCTCGACTCCCTTATTGGCTTCAATGTCTGCTTTGTGATTGAGCTCCCT
>ML783597.1:59823-105743 GCA_009831015.1 Picea engelmannii
GAACTCGAAGATGTAGAAGCCTTTGCCAACTGAGTAGCAGGTCACACTGTTCTTTGTTAACGGTCTCCAGTTCCTCTGGATCCAGTTATCGGTTGTTCTGGTGGAAGGCCAAAGCCCCATGAACTGGCCGACTAAACCTCGCTTTGAGAGAGAGATTGCTACTTTCATTGGTTGTTCTGGAGGAAGGCAGATTTCGGGTATGGCCTCTAAACGCTTTACAAAGCTCGAGGATTCTCCTTGGGTTGTCTTCTTCGAGCAGGCTGTGATCAATTTGCTGAATGTCGAAGAGGGGGAGGGAGGGGGCGGCGGCTCCCCTCCATCCTGACTTGCCATGGCGGCCGATCCACTCAGAGCACGTCAAACCCTAACCGATTCAGCGCGTTATCGATACGCTCTCAAAATCGTAGAACACATATGTTGTTACCCATAGAAGACAAAGAGAAAAAGACAAAAGCTAGTTAAAGCATACTTTTCATGAGTGGGAAGGAGCTCTTTAATGAAGTCAAGAAGGAGAAAGAAATGTAGTTTGCTATAGTGAGGAATCCTAGAGTTATCCTTTGTGATCAGTTGTAAAGTTGGAAGTGAAAATGATCATGATTTAATGTCAAAATCATCTATATCCTTGTTGCCAAAAGATGTTTTATTACAACAGTCCAATGCATATTTCCAGTCCTTTTATGACAGTCAACAGTTGAAATTGCATGAAAGCAAAGATGCAGTTGAAAGGTTGATACAGTATGATTGTCTTCTGTATTCATTTAAGTATCCTTTTACATCTTTCTTGGAGTCAAAAAGTGGGCCTGAGTTTTTGAATTTTGTCAAAGTTGAATCTATTTGCAAGTTTTCATTGGAGTTGTTGTTAAGTAGGCTTCTTATTTTTCCTCTGAAGGAGTGTAAGCAAGGAGGTTGAATAGATGAAAAGGTGCTTATATGGTTGCACTAGATTTTTTTTTTTCACCTAATCAAATAGCTCAAAGAATAGCTTAGTATAGGTAGTAGTTTGAATAATCTCAATATTTTGAGCATCTCTTTCAATAGTTTTCATTTTCAACTTCATATTTCAGTTTGCAGTTTGCCTTGTTGAGGACTGAAATAGGTTGCAGACAGGGTTTTGGATCATCCCAACGGATAAGGCACATGATCTATTGTTCTTTGATATCTCACAGAGAGGATAACATCCCCATTGGAGCCAAATGTTAGCATCTTTATTTTTTAGTAAAGTTGGGAGTTTGTTCAGAGTTTGTAAAGTCATACCTTGGTCTTGGGAAGACCAAGGCATTCCTAATTGAGTCTCGGTGTGTGTGTGTGTGTTCTGTTTCATGGGGTGAATCAAAGGCCTTAGTTCATTGATCAAATGAAGGATAATATGCATGTCAAAAGAGAGCCAAGTTATAGGTCTGAGTCAAAGGGTTTTTGTGTCTATTTCATAATACACCATCATGAAAGACAAGGAATCAAAGGGGTAAGAGGTCATCCCAAGTTTTTGTTTATGTCATAGAAGTTGTAGGAAGAATGCATTTGATGTTAGAGAATGGTTTTCACAAGGGTCACAACATAAAACATTTTCTGGGCACAGTTGTTGTTCTGACTGATAAACTATCATACACAACATTTGTGTAGCAAGTTTTCGTTACACAAATGTTGTAGACTCATATGATTAAAAAATATAGCATGAAGTGAAAGGCATATGATATTTGAGGTAAATACAGGTTCCCAATCATTTGATGCCACATGGATCTGCACGAGTTACAACAAGATGGAGTTTGCTACACAAATGTTGTAGGTAGCACTTGCGCAAGAACTGCCCAAATTTGCTACGCAAATGTTGTAGGCACATATGATTAGAAAGAACAGTGGGAGGTGATAAGAATATAGTTTTGAAATAAGTACAGGTCTCCAAAAAGATGCTACCACCAAAAGTTTCACAGGTTTCAAGAAAAATCAAGTGCACTACGCAAGTTACGGGAATGATTGTTTTTGCAGTCAACTTCAAGATCACATTACGAACAACTGGAGAGGATTTTGGAAAAACCCAGATATTTTTTTTCAAGAATGAGCTCAATAACAAAAACCTCTCTCACTTTTTACATAGGTGTCATAGTTTCAGAGATTCCAATGAATCTTTACGGTCCATTTTTCCATATTTAACATTTAATGTTTTCCTGTTTTAGTCATCATCTTTGGGCGCATATTTCGAGGATCTGGAGAATATTTTTATTTTTTTTAAAGATGTTTTTGTCAAGAATGGACCCAATAACAAAAACCTCTTTTAGTTGTTACACAGGTATTGTTATTTGGAAGATATGAAATGATCTTTGAGGCCTATTTTCCATAAATTCACCAAGCCAGATTTGTTGACAGAGTTCTAGAATCTTTGAAATTCGACTTGATGGTCCTCCAAATCAGAAAGGTGGATCCAAAATTGATATGGATATTGAATCTTGGATACTATCCTATCAGATCCCATGATTTTCTCTTCAGTTGGCTCATTTTTAGTTGGTCAAAAATCAAACCCTAGATAGTAGGATATGAGCAGATTTTGACAAATATTCTTTCTTAAGCTATTGTAACAACTCTCTATTTTTGGCAAAGATGGATTTCGACCTCCTTAGGCTAGAATATGATATTCATCTATATATTTGAGCAATTTGAAGGTGAAAAAGGGGGGCGATTGGGCATAAAGTATAGTCATTTTGATCCTTATTGTAATATTCTTTAAATCTGAACAAAATACAAATGCAGAAGTCCTAAATTTTTTATGAAAAAGATTCTAATGGTGGTGGTATGAAGTATGTACTCTTATCTTTGTATGTACTTCTTGTGTCCTTAATTTCATCTTCATTTTTTTTGGTTTAAATTGGATAATTAAAGGGTCTAGAATTCATCCAATGGTGCTTAGACTCAAGTGATTTAAACTATGTTTCTATTCTTAACTAGGTCAGAATTCATTTTTCATGGTGGTCTGATTCTGTTATATGTTTAGTTTCCTCTTCTACCCTACACAACCAAACTCAAAACTGAAAGTTCATCACCTAATTTTGCCTTTGTTCCTATGGAAAGTTATGCCTACTAGTCATTGTTTTCAGGGGTTGACTCCATTGCCCAATGGTATTTTTTCTCTTGCTTGTCCTACCATCTCTTTAAAACAAAAAACAAATCTATCCTATATCAGAATCTGACCTCTGAGTGTTATTATTGTATAATTCTTGAGTGTGAAAGCCTTTTGATTTTTGAGAGAGCCCTCTCTGATTGTATAGGTCATAATACAATCTAAAGTTGGTTGAAATAGTTACCTTGGGGTTTCTTTGATACATCCCAAAGAAAATACCAAGTGTTAACACCTACCATACTTTAAATTGACTAGAAACTCATTAAGTTTATTCACCCTGAAAAGACTATAAATGTAGGATGCAATGATAATGGAAGAAGATTGATTTAGGTTGTCACATATCACTATTATAATGTCTTGAATAAAACTTATAACGTTGAAACCATTATCAAAATTGTAAATATGTTTATTTCATATATTTAATCTTAAGTTTATTAGTTTGATATTTAAAAAACAAAATATTGCTTAGTATGTTTTTGAGAAAAATATAATATTAATGTAAAATAAAACTTCAAGTTAGAAATATATTACTACAATAAAATAGTATGTAATGTTAGTTTTCAAGGTGACTCTGAAAGTGTTTACACCATGCTTTAGGGTGCTTCATGATATTTGGGGTACATGGTGTATGTTTAACCCCTTGATGTTCCATGATTGATTTTCACATTGGAGATAGCTTACTTAGTGGTTTCTTGACATGGAGATGGTTACTCGCTAAGAGAACACCCTACTTAGGAGGAGGAACATTTTTCATCTTGGAGGAGGGCATTGGGCCCTAGAGAAAATAGGGTAGCTTGATGCTTGCATGGAGGCTTGGAGTTGGCTCAAGGATGCCTAGGTTTCATCAAAGTTCATCAAGGGGGAGTGGACCCAGTGTAGTACATTTTCTAGGAGGATCAATGAAATCTTTGGAGGCTTTTAGAAGGAACGTTGGACACATATCATGGAGTGCCCTTCCATTTGGATCCTTAATTGTGGATGACATCAACTTGGATCTTGACATGTGTACTCTTAGAGTGTATCTCTCCACATATATGAGCCTCCAAATGTTGTTGTAGGTTGCTTGTAAGGGAATATGCCCACATATGTATGGTTGGACTCCCTTACCTCTCATATATACAGAGGAATGAGAGAATCATTCAATCGCTCATTTAATCTCTCTCTCTCTCTCTCTCTCTCTCTCTCTCTCTCTTTCTCTCTCTCTCTCTCTCTCTCTCTCTCTCTCAGAATCACTATAGTTTCTTGAGCTTCTTCGAGCATCTTGAAGACTAGGATCAAGGTTGGATATTTGTAGATTAGGGTTTTGAGATGAAACCTTCAGTTTTACTTTATGAACAGAAGAAGAGGAGACATTTTTCCTTGAAGGACTTACTTGTTGATTCTCATTAGTGTGAGATATGGTTTTGGAGAGCTAGAGGATTTTACTAGTATTTTGACAAGGCTATGGTATGTACATGAACTTAATTTGTATGCATATTAATGAAGTTCCAACTGTCCAATACTTGTGTAAATTACATATTTGATTTTCATCCATACATGTTCTTCAAGGTTTGTAATTTAAATCACTATATGTCTTGTTGATTTGACATAAGTTAAGGGTAAATATGTTAAGCGATTTAACATTTATATTGAAGAATATAAGGGTAATTTTGTTGTTGTATTTACAATTGTCATAGGTTTTTTCATATTTGTTATATACATGATAAGATTTCCCTAGAGGGCTAAAACTTATTCGAGTACATGGGTATCTTTGATGATCATTTTCCTAGTGGATTGGGGTTGTTAAGAGTTGAAATATAGTTTGTTGTTGTTGTTGGTTTATTCATATTTAATATCATCCCTAAGGATGAAAATTCACAAGGTTAAAATATGAGAAATCTCTAGGATAGAGGTAAAATTTTTGAATTGCATGAGAAACATCAATTTGCATCAATTTATACATTATACCAAATATTTTGTGGATGATATCACTCTAGGTGTAAGAGGGAGTTCGTATTTCAGCTAAAGAATACATGGGAGAGGTACTTGACCTTGTTGAGGTTGTTGGGTGTGATACCATAGGTTGCTTGGGAGAATCACTTGGACCCTAGAAAGGGTTTTGTTTACTTCATATCTTGTTGATTTTGTGAACTCGAGGACTTGTTCATAATGTTTAGGGTGACTCTTTGTTTGAGATAGAATAACAACTTGGATGGAACTTCCAATTTTTTTCCTTCGAAGCTTAGAATTCAATTACTTATGGAGGAAGTCGATACTTGGGAGCATGTATTGAAAGAGATTCCGGAACCTGCTAATCCAGTGTAGTTGATTGCTCATCGAAAGAAGGAAGCCAAAGTGAAGAGAATCATTCTCGATTCTATGAAGGATCATTTCATATCACACATTGCAAATAAGACAATAGGTAAGAACATGTTTGAAGCTTTGGTTGATTTGTTTCAGAACTCTTGTGCTTCTCAACAAATATTATTGTGAAACCAACTTTCAATCATCAGTATGAGTAAGGAAAATACTATGGTGAGCTACTTGACCAACATAAATAAGTTGAAAGATTAGTTGGATACCATTGGAACAAAGGTGGAGGATCAAAATTTGGTGTCCATTGCCTTAAATAGACTTGTTCCTTATTGAATTCCTTTTTTTCAGGGTGTTTGTGCTCAACATACCTTACCAAATTCTCCAAAGATTTGGGTTGATCTTATGTATGAAGAAATCATATTGTAGTCTTGTTCAAAGGAACTAGAGGAAGTATATGTTATTGGTCTCATTGGGAAGACGAAGAAGGCTATCAAGAAATGCTACATGAAGAAGAAAGTTATAGATATATGAAATAAGGAATTGAATAAGGTGATGTGTTTATGATGTCAGGAGATGGGACATTATGAAAAATAATATCCATTGAAGAAGAAAGAGAATGCCAATCAATGGATACAAGATGCAAGGATTGCAAGCACTATAGAAGGAGTGGATGGGTCATCATCCTAGCTTAAGAGCACTTTCTCATTGGTCTCTTGTTTTTCCTCTAACACTATGGCTAGTGTTGGATGGTATGTGGACAATGAAGTTTCAATATATATAACATATTAAAAGTCTTTTTTCAACATATTTCAGGAGTAGGAAGGAGGCATGAGAGTGGGCCTTGGTTATGATGATACTTATGTAGTGAGAGTAGTTAGCTCCATTTTTTTCTAGGTGCCTTCAAGTGATGTTCTTGAGTTGAGTGATGTTATATTTGTTCCTATTTTGAAGAAGAATATCCTTCCAATTTCTTGTATAAAAAATGTATAGTGGAGACTCCTACATTTGAGGCTCAACAATGTACCATCACTCATTGTATTTTAGCTAGTTTGAGGACTTTGGATAGAGGGGTGAGAGAGAGTGGAATTTACCGGTTACTTGATGATCTAGTGGCACTTTCACATTCTAGTGAGAAGTCAGATGACATTTCTAGTTTTGAGGAGGCTCAAAAGCGAGTAGGATTTCCTAGATCTCTAGTGAGGGCAAGTATACCTCCTAGAAGATATGTCAGTCATGTTGCAATGGTTTCTTCTATCCTTGTGCCTATTATTGCACAGTCTGTAGTTTGGGAAAATCCCAACCCAAGCAAAGAATGCATGACACAATTGGGGAAACCTGTCATTGTCACCTCAATATGTATCCCCATCGTTTTGATGATGGGCAAGTACAACACAAGGGAGGCTTCTCGGGTGACCCTAGGGGGATTTCAAGGGGAGAAGCAAGGAGATAGAAGAACACCCCTATAGGTCAATTTATAAGATGAAATTGAGGCTTGAGGAGGGAGTCTTTGGAGTTGGTAAATGTCTTCCAAGGTTGTGTACCTGCAAAAAAATGTTAGACAAACCAAAACAAGACAATATATGATGATATAAGCCCCAAGACAGGTGGGGAATCAACAAGAAAACTTTTTTTCCCAAAACTGCAGTATTAAACAATGATACATCAACAATATTAAACTTATAATAGCTGCAGATCAGACCATCAAATTCAGCATATAATATTGGATAACAATGCTTGTAATTGGTAGATAATCTTCCAATGTTTAAACCGAGACTTTGATAGCAAAAGGACTATCAAAGAGTGTTATCAACAGATTTTTGTAACCACCCTATGGCTGCAACAAAATTTTTCTACAACAAGAAGTTCTAACAACTAAAATAAGCAAGTAAGCCAACCAAACAACAACTATTAAATAGTAGATTAATTATCACAACTTACAAGTAATTTTCAGCGGTAGAAAAGTGAAAAAAAGAGAGAGTATGAGAGAGTAAGTTTGTTGCATCCCTAATGGTTGTAGCTTACTGTTTATTACAAAAAAAAAATCACTTATCCAATCAAGACACCCTTGGAGGAAAATATAGCCAATAGCATATAGAATTTAGATCCATACTTGAACAATTCAATCTCTTAGATTTTGCGTTTACCAATGTAACAATATTCAATCCCCAATGCAATTTGTGCCTTATCTATTGGGTTAATGGAGTCTCTAGCCTAGAAAAAAAACCTAAGTGATCCGAAATCGGATTCAGAAGCCTGTCAGGGCTTGAAAAATGCTCAAAAATGAAAGTGCTCGGAATCTGACGAAACCAACACCATTGCATCCATCTCGTCTTCCTGATTCCGGTGGTATATTTACTTTGTCAAACGGAGTCCGTATGAAGAAGATATTGCATTCTGTCCACCAAGCCAAACACGGAAAATTTTTGGGTGCTGACTGTACCTGTCCGTACAGTCCGTACAGGACACGTGTCAGTCCGTACAGGACACGTGGCATGTTCATACGATGACACGTGGCAGGTCCATACAGGACATGTGGCGGCTCCAGATGATGACACGTGTCAGGCAGATTTGGCATTTTTAGAGTACGGTTGGACCAATCCTGAAGTGACACGTGTCACCACTGGAAGGGTGACACGTGGCATGGGTGACGTCAGCAGCTGATGTGGCAGAATGACGCGGCAAGTGACTGGACCGTACGGCGAGCTGACGTGGCGGGTGACAGAGCGTACAATAGCGACGCGTGGCAGTGACGTGGGCCAATTAACGGTTGACAAGTGGCATGATCTGATTGGTTGACTTCGTCGAATCGGATGTCGACATGTGGCAGTTTGTTGGCAAATGATTGGGTGCCACGTGGCCCAATCACGGGCTGCCACGTGGCACCCCGGTTTTGGTCAATTTTGTCTATGTTAAAAGTTTTTTGGAGTTCGGGGGATTCGAACCCCGGACCTCCCACGGCTACGCCTTCGCAAGTGCCCTCCGACCAACAGACCACCCGTTATGACTTATTGTGTATATGAGTTTTATTTTATTTAAAGTTGGCATATGTAATATTTGGCGGGGGTCGGGCCGGGGCTTAGCCTCGGCCCACGGTCATTTGATATGCATTGTGGCCGACAGCTATGGGAGCGCGGGTTTATAATACATGACCCGTGGCTATATCTATGTGACCACGCGCGTTAGCCCAATGGTTATGTGGTTTAGCCACGGCCATATGTCCTACACCATGCGACCAGGTGCAAGTGTAGAGAGGGCCAGCGCTTAGCCTACGGCTAGCGCTTGGCCATATTATGAGTGCATATGACCACTTAAAGGGGCGCGCGCTAGGCCAAAGGGGGCTAGCGCCCGATTTAACTACAATATAGTTATAAAGTGGGTTTTAACCACTTTTGGTTTATTTTAATGTAATTAAACTCATTTTTAATGTAATTGGGAGTTATTGGGTGGTTTTTGAGCCTAACTTCTTGGAGGAAGTTGGAGATGGGCAACTACCTTCCCAACTATTTAACCAAGGCCATTTTGAGGCCAAGGGGACAGCTTTTGAGAGCATTTAGAGCAGAGATGTTGAGGCAAAGCCAAGTCAAAGCCAGTTTGAGGCAGGGAAGCCGTTGAGGAGGAGATGTTGTCGGACCATTTCTGAGAGCTCCGGACATCCGTTTCGCGTGCCATTTTTTGTGCATGGTTCTAGAGATCTGGGCGAACATGACCAGATCAGTCTTGAAGCCATTCGGAAATGTAATGATGTACTATTGAGCTTTCAAACAGAAATAAAGAAGTCTCCCCCACAGAGAAAAGGCCCGGAGACGTAGGCAAAGTTGTGTCGAACTCCGTTATCAACCTGCGTATTATGGTTTCCTGTTTTTCATTGCATTTCAGATCTGCATATATGTAAATGGCTGTATAATTCCTTTTCTTTTCTCGTTCTTTCGTTAAGTTTCCCAATGGTCAATTAATGCATGCAAATAAAAACTCAACCATAAGTCATTCGAAAAAATCTTGACGGATCACTAAGAAACAAAGAGAATAAAATGATTCTTTGAGAATTAAACCCTTATAAAACCAAAGAAAACACAAAACCTCTAAATTGTCTAGCTTAGAAATCCAACTTCAACTAGGGTTTGATAATATTCTAGGGGTGTAAACCCTCTTACTCCCTAGAGAAGATAAACCCTAGCAAGGTATTGCTACAAGGGTGTAAACCCTCTTACTCCTTGTAGCAATCCTTAATCCCTTTCAATAACAACATCATAAATTTCCTTGATGGAGGGTGTATTCCCTTATACTCCTCCTAGTGTTTAACACAATAACCTTGAATTTAAGAAGAAACACACAAGATTGCAGAAATTCCTTACCCAATCCAAGAGATAGCATGGAAAACCCTTACTTATCAAAGTTATTCCAATGATTTTCCAAGAAGAAGCATCCAATATAAGTCACTAGCCTTTTTCCCACCAATAGACAAGTGTAGCATCCATAATGACAAGACAATAATAAAGATTGAATTGCCAAGGAGGGCCAAAATTACATTCCAAGAGTATTTTTGCAAGTGATGAGTTATGATATGTGAAAAATGACTTGCCTCATATTTATATGAGAAAAACCCAAGTCATGTTTGTCCACTTTACAATTAAATCCATGATTTTAGGCCTAAAACCTAAGTTACAATGGTTAATTAGCAAATCGATTTGTTATTTTTCCCACATAGGCTACAAAATGACCAAAAATAACAAAATGATGGGAAATAAGCCCCTAAGACTCCTCTCCAAGGTGGAACATGTGAAGATAAGCCTCCAAAGGCTAGGACGTCATGCTAAAAGTGTGCCCCTATGAAAGTATAAGTGGCTTAGTCCCTCCATGAATGTCTTCCATTAGGCACGGTCCTGCAAAGACAAGAAAATGCGCCCTCCAAAGGTCCACAAGTCACATGTATCATGCCAAGTAAGCCACATTTAATAAAAGAACCACCCAAACATGTGCACCAAATCCCCCCTTTTCAAATTAAACAAATGCTCAAAGACCTTATAAACTTTTCCAAATTTAGGTATGTAAGGGTTGTCATGGTGCCCTATTGGGTAGGTCAATCCCCAAGTCAACGAATGTTTTCCAAGAATACCCTGTCTAAGCCATGTAGTGAATATGAGGTGGATGGGGGTAATAATTTTGGGCATGGGGTTCCTAATATATCAAAGTCTCATATTGTCTCATTTATGGGTGCCTTTGTGGAGGGTGTGTTGCATCCCTTCATTTACAATGCAACATTTTTCCAAGCCGTTTATTTTCCTTTCATTTTTTATGGTCTGAACATTGAGTGCTATGTGAAAGGAAAGAAAAGGAGCACCACAATGCCACTTGAATTTAGAATATATTGAGTTCCATATGCACTGAAAATTAAAAGAAACTGCAATGCATTCCCCCATCAAGCGAGATGTTTTATTCATTTTATTTTTAAAGGTCCTTCATTTTATGGAGAAGCTTTTGAATGCTCTCAAGACCTTACACCGAGCATTTAGAAGGATATATTGTTGATTTTTACTTTTATAGTGACAACTACAACACCTCTAGGACTTTAGCCCCTTCTTCCCATGAAATGAGGTACAAGCCCTTCTTGGGGTCAATGAGCCCAAAAACCCAAAAGACGAGGAAACAAGGGGGGAAGAAGCATGGAAAGTGGAAAGTATGAGTGGAAATGGTATGATGACCCTTCAAGGAGACCCCCCCAGTAGAAAACCATTCCTCAAGAGTAACCCACTAACTAGGAGACCATGTCAACCACCAAGGTGAAATAAGGAAAAAGGTATAATTTCCAAGCAAACATTTTCATAATCAAGAAATGACCCTTTGCAACATGATAAAATGCTTCAATTATTAAAATGACACTTACCATGAGACCGAACTTTTACCTCATGAAGCAAGACATGTTGTCCTTTTTGGGCCAGGCTAGTGTGGTGGAAACTGATATGTTGTTGATGATGAATGGTGATGTGTGGTAGAGAGGAGGGGCTTGGTCTACTCAATGTGGGATCAACTGGTCATTTGGCTCTCGACACTCCATGTCTTCTACCTGTGGGCCTCAAGACACCATCTCCTTAGTTACCCCTAGGTTGGGGGGGGGGTTAACATCTGGCTCCTACATCAGGACATGTGCTCGTCATAGAGCGCATGAGAACCTTAACATATCTTGGTAAGACATGTTCCTACTCATGCTCAAGCAAGCTATTAGAGCATTGAGGGGTGGCTTGCTCACCCTTTGTTCATATAATCAAAACTCAAAATTGACAACTATTTCTTAAAATGAAAATTTTGCATTTTTGGAAAAATTCTAACTAACATGTAATATGATTCAAGCAATTGCATCACAACAAATGTGCATAAATGCAACAAAACAATATGTAAATCAAAGCATGAAATAAGAGGCAACTACACTACAATGAACACACAAATGCAATGCAAGAAAGAAAATGACCTACCTACTTACCTAAGGTCCGAGGTCGGTAGAGATCAAGTGCTTGGTGATATTAGGTGAAATCATAAAACCAGTGCAACCACCTGCTCAAAATCTCATCAAGGTATCTTCCCCTATGCTTAATCATTTAATACAACAAAGATAATTCAAGCAAAAAATAATCATAAGCGTAAATAAGCATGCAACCAATCATAGAAAGAAACTCATGGAGGTGGGTGGGAAGGAGAAAATCCTACTGGAAGGAATAACCACAAGCTTGGTCCGCCCATATTTGAGTAGGGCTACCACATATATAAGATGGTTCATCTTCTTCCCTATTAGCATGATCACTCCTTCCTAAAGACTGAGAAGAGATGAGAGATCCAAAGAAAACCCTATGATTTCCTAGAGAAGGAGAGATGATATAAGGGACATGCTCAGGTTTAAAGAAATAATGTTTTCCCACACTCAGAATATGTTTCCTCTTCAACTGCAAATTCCTATCAATAACCATAAGATGAAAATATTGCTACTCTGTAGTGTGGATCTCTGATTGTTCTAAGTTGGCCACGTTCTCATGTCCTTCAAAATTAGAGCACAAAGATGGTTGAGAATCTTCATCAAATGATAGTTCTGAGTCCTCAAAAGGATAATCCCCAAGGTATGGTTTGGAATCACATAAGTGCACTGGAAAAATCCATCCCCTGGCGGATGAAAAAGGTTTGTGATCATATTGTCACTAGTTTGTCAAATTTCTTGATTGTCCACATATGAAAAGCAACCTTCCAAAGGAAATACTTATGCATTCCTTATCTGGAAGTTTCCCTCAATGTTGTAGATCGGATCTCCATTAAAAATGAAACAACCCATGTCCCATCTACGCCTCCCAACATGTATGAAATCATCAATGTGTTGATCAAATGCATCATTGGGAATGATAACTTCTTCATCTTCATCAAATGGGAGCACGGATACACATGTCTCATCTTGATCTTCAACATATTGCACTTTATTGGAATTATTCCTCTTCTTCTTGGTGGATTTATTCATGGGCATGTTCTTCATGCATCTCTTCATTACACAGGGCTTAATTCTCAATGAGGAGTGCTTCATATGATTGTTCTCCAAAGGATTAAAAAGGAAACTATTTTTCTCCTCCTCATCATGTGTAGGAAGGACGAAAGGTTGGTCAAATTCATCTTCAACATGCAGGAGAACGTATATCGATGCTTCTTCAAAATTTTCTTCGAAAGCTTGGTCATTAAGGATATCAAACAGATCATTCTCAATGGATTGCACCCCTTCATGACTATCCTCAAGTTCTTGTTCCTCAACTCTATTCCCATGATTTTCAATGGGTAAAGAAGAAACCACCCTTAAATTATCAATCGGATCCAAAGGAAGTATTTCTTTCTGAAAAGCATGCTCAAGGTCTTGAATAGTATCTTCAAAGTGTTGGGATTTCAATCCACAATGCTTGAGAAATTATCAGATGAATATGGTTGTAGTGGCTAAGCCCTTTGGGATGGAAGTATGCTTAATCAAATTCCTTTGTTTTGTATCTAAAGATAGCAACAACAATTGGGTTAGAACATCATCCTAGGTTATGTCATGAAAACCAATGTATTTGGTAAACTTGACAACATGTGTAATGGTTGAACATGGATCATCATCAACTTTTGGGATATCATCCCACCTTTCTGGAAGACATTCATCATATACTTTCATGATACATCAGTGGAGTCACCAGATGAACTCTATGAAAGGATCACCAAATATAAAAATGGAAATTCCCTCAAATGGAGTCACCAGGCAAGCTAAGGGTAAAGGCCTTCGCATAAACTTGGAAAATGTTCTTATGGGATTGGAAAGGATTCAAAATCCTCCCCAACAATGATGCCAAAAATGTTATCGCACAGTTTGTAGTTTAGGAAAATCCCAACCCAAGAAACAAATGTGTGACACAATTGTGGACACCTATCACTGTCACCTCAATAGATAACCCCCTCATTTTAGTGATGGAAAATTCCAACACAAGGTAGGATTCCTGAGTGACCCTAGGGGGATTGCAAGGGGAGAATCAAGGAGCTAGAAGAACACCCCTATAGGTCAACGTATAAGATGAACTTGAGTCTTGAGGAGGGAGTCTTTGGATTTGGTAAATGGTTTCCAAGGTTGTGTACCTACAAAACAGTGTTAGACAAACCAAAACAAGACAATATATGAATATATAAGCCCAAAGATAGGTGGGGAATCAACAATAAAAAAATTGTCCCAAAATTTCTGCAGTAAACAATGAATATAAACAAGATTAAACTTATAAAATCTGCAAATCAGACCATAAAATTCAACATATAATATTGGATAATGATCTAGGAGGCTCCCCATGTCCAGAAAATGCTCAAAAATAAAAGTTCTATTAATTGAATGAAACCAATTCCTTTGTGACTGGCTCGTTGCGCTGATTCCAACCACATATTTACTTTCTCAAATGGGCTCTGTATGCGAGAGTTATATCACTCTGATTAGATTCTCAAATAGGGAAAAAGTCAATGGTCAAACTGGAAAAAAGTCAATGCTGACGTGAGCATGACATGACCAAAATAATTTCATTATGCTGGCGTGGCAGAGGCAAGTGGAAACATATGACATATAGGTGTGGACCAATAGATACTGGACACATGTCATATGTTTAATTTAAGGTGGAGGTGCCATGTGGCCCAGGCGTGGGCTGCCACGTGGCACCCCATCATTGGATGGTGGGTTTGTTTAAAAAATTGTGGAACTCATACGAATGGACCCCGCGACCTATTGATAGGGGTAAATGACTTATGGACAGGCCTAACACCAACGTGCCAAAGGTAGGGCTTGTGTATACAAGACTACGACCAAACACTTAAAGTGGAGAATGGTCATACAATCGGAGGAAAGGGATGGGGCCTAGCCCCAGCCCTCGGCATACCATATGACCAATCCATAGAACCAAGCGGTAGGCACAGTGCGGGAATAAGGATAAGCACTATCCCTTAGATCTCAGGTGATCCCAGAAGATTGGGGCCTAACTCTACAAAGGTGCGCGGGGGGTTTATCCATAGACCGAGGTTCCATGTGAAAGCGCCCAGAAACCAGGAGCTAGCGCCAAGTATGGGCCAACGCACAACCCAAAGGGCTGGTGCTTGGCCATATGCATCCATGTGACCGTTTCAAAGGGGTGTGCTCCATCCAAAAAGGGGCTACTCTGTGTATTTTGATTTTTTTTGTTACAGAGTGGGTTTTAGCCTAATGTTTTTGCCCAGAATTGGTATTTTAAGGATATTTTGGCCATTTGGAGGGGGATTTGATCCAAAAAAGAGGCCAAATCTTCAGGAGAAGTTGGGATTCTCTTGTTGAGCCTAAAAAATATATAAACCATGATTTTTGAGCTTGAGAGGTAACTTTTGTATGCAGGGATTTGGAGGAGTAGCTTGTGTAAATTGTCCATTTTTCATTTTTTGAGAGGCATTAAGCCATGTTTTGAGAGGAGATTGTTGAGGCATGTATGTATCTGAGCAAGTAGGTCTTGTACAACAGATCTGAAGCATTTTTTGTAACAACAAAGAGCTAATGTAAAGAGAACTTGAGCATTTTGAAGAGCAATAAAGAGGTCCTTCACTTGGAAGCAGGCCCGGAGACGTAGCCAACGATTGGTGAACTTCGTTAACAAGTTCTTGACTCTATTTGTTTTTATTGGTTGTTGTTATATTCTCTTATTTGCAACATATTTTATAATGGCTGAACTCTTTAATCATTAATGAGCATCAAGTAAAAGTCATAATTATTATTCTGCAACAAATAGTAGAGTTTATGTATTTTGCATTCTTATCGATCCGATGCATAAAGTACAATAAACTTAACTTGCAATTTGTCAATAAAACCTCACATTTTTGGATCAAGTTATGGTATCAGAGCATTTGGTTTTGAAGGTTTGACAGGAATTGCAAGCATTGGATGCTCACCAGAGCCAAACTCAAGTGAGGAGAAGGCCAACTTGAGGCTCTTAATCCAGAGATTCAAAGGAGACCGTATAAACAGGAGATGTCTTCACCGAGAAAACTAGGTCCTTTTGCATCTGAGGACGATTTATTTGAGTCATTTCAAATGATGAAAGCCATGGTAGAGGAACTTTACCATGAAAGAGGACAACGAAGAAATCCAAAGGTTGAAGAAGGTGAATCTTCAGTAAGAGCAGAAGGAGGAGTTGGAGGTGGTGGACCTTCAAAACCTTCTTCTCCTTCATCCTCATAATCTACAAGTGAAGCAAGTGTATATCCCTCCAAGGATAAGCAACCTAAAAAAACTCATCATTCTTCTGATATGCCTTTATTAAAGTTATATGTAAAGTTTCATTTACCCACTTATGATGGTGAATTAGATGCAAAAAAGCTAGATAATTGGGTTAGACAGTTATAAGTCTATTGCAGGATACAAAGGATTGTTGATGATGAAACAAAGATCCAACTTGTCTCAAATTGGGAGGCACAACTCTCATATGGTGGGAAAGAAAAACTAAAGATGATCTCAAAAAAGAATGGTAAATGCAAGAATTTTTTTAACACTTATGTCTGTAACAAAACAGGAAGTTAGTGATGCTAAACATGAGATGGTTCAATATGTTTTGAACAATCATGAAGTGTCGCCAGAGGTACAACCTGAGGTTCAACTGCATACTTTGATTATTGTTCCTATGCAGAAGGGGAATCATGTTTTGTCATTTTCATTCGCATACTCAGTATTGTTGTTTAGTTTGCTGCTATTTAGTGGTGTATGGTTGCTAAATGCGACAAAGAATGTAGATGATTGTGCAATAAATGAGATGATTACTTTGATAAACAATGTTATCTTAGTTTTTATGTTTGTTGTGGCTATTCAGGTGATCATTGTCCCAACATAAAGGATGGACGATACAGGACAAGTGGGGAGGAAATATCCTCACTTCTTACCTGAGTAAAAGCAAACTTTTGGTGGTCCAAAAGCTTCCAAATGGGGAGGAATGATCTAGGAGGCTCCACAGGTCCAGAAAATGATAAAAAATGAAAGTTCTCGGAATTGAATAAAACCAATTCCATTGCGACCAGATTCAAAGGGGCTGGCACTTGGCTATATGTATCCATGTGACCGTTTCAAAGGGGCACGCACCATCCAAAAAGGGTCTACTCTGTGTATTTTGATTTTTTTTGTTACAGAGTGGGTTTTAGCCTAATGTTTTTGCCCAAAATTGGTATTTTAAGGATATTTTGGCCATTTGGAGGGGGATTTGATCCCAAAAAGAGGCTAGATCTTCAGGAGAAGTTGGGCTTCTCTTGTTGAGCCTAAAAACTATATAGACCAGGCTTTTTGAGCTTGAGGGGTAATTTTTGTATGTAGGGATTTGGAGGAGCAGCTTGTGTAAACTATCCATTTTTCATGTTTTGAGAGGCATTAAGCCATGTTTTGAGAGGATATTGTTAGGGCATACATGTATCTGAGCAAGGTCTTGCACAACAAATCTGAAGCATGTTTTGTAACAACAAAGAGCCAATGTAAAGAGAACTTGAGCATTTTGAAGAGCAATAAAGAGGTTCTCCAATTGGAAGCGGGCCTGAAGACGTAGACAACGATTGGTGAACTCTGTTAACAAGTTCTTGACTCTATTTATTTTTATTGGTTGTTGTTATCTTCTCTTATTTGCAACATATTTTATAATGGCTAAACTCTTTAATCATTAATGAGCATCAAGTAAAAGTCATAATTATTATTCCGCAACAAATAGTAGAGTTTATGTATTTCACATTCTTATCGATCCGACGCATAAAGTACAATAAACTTAACTTGCAATTTGTCAGTAAAACCTCACATTTTTGGATCAGATAACAATGCTTGCAATTGGTAGATAATCTTCCAATGTTTAAACCAAGACTTTGATAGCAAAAGAGGATTGTTAAAGAGTGTTATCAACAGATTTTTGTAACAGCCCTAAGGCTGTAGCAATTTTTTTCTACAAAAACAAGTTCTAACCACTAAAATCAACAAGTAAACCACCCAAACAATAGCTCTTAAACAATAGATTAATTATCACAACTTACAAGTAATTTTCAACGGTAAAAAAGTGAAAAAAGAGAGAGTGTGAGAGAGTAAGTTTGTTGCAGCCCTAATGGATGTATCTTACTGTTTATAACAATAGAAAAATCACTTATCCAATCAATATGTCCTTGGAGGAAAAGAGAGCTAATAACATATAGAATTTAGATCCAACCTTGAACAATTCAATCTCTTAAATTCCATGTTTATCAATGCAACAATATTCAATCCCCAATGCAATTAGTGCCTTATCTATTGGGTTAATGGGGTCTCTTTCCTAGACAAAAACCTAAGCAACAAAGATACTAAAATGATTCTTTGATAATTAAACCCTTACAAAACCAAAGAAAACACAAAACCTCAAAATTGTCTAGCTTAGAAATCCAAGTTCAACTAGGGTTTGATAATATTCTAGGTGTGTAAACCCTCTTACTCCCTAGAGAATATAAACCCTAGAAAGGTATTTCTACAAGAATGTAAAACCTATTACTCCTTGTAGAAATCCTTAAGCCCTTTCGATAACAATAGCAGAAATTTTCTTGATGGAGGGTGTATGCCCTTATACTCCTCCTAGGGTTCAACACAATAACCCTGAATTTAAGAAGAAACACACAAGATTGTATAAATTCCTTATCCAATCCAAGAGACAACATGCAAAACCCTTACTTATCAAATATATTCCAACGATTTTCCAAGAAGAAGCATCCAAAAGAAGTCACTAGATTTTTTTCCAAGAATAGACAAGTGTAGCATACACAATGACAAGAAAATAAGAGAGAGTGAATTGCCAAAGAGGGCCAAAATTTTAGTCCAAGGGTATTTTTCCAAGTGATTAGTTATGATATGTGACAAATGAATTGCCTCATATTTATATGAGGAAAACCCAAGTTATGCTTGTCCAGTTCACAATGAAATCCATGATTTTAGGCCTAAAACCTAAGTTACAATGCTTAATTAGCAAATCAATTTGTTCTTTTTCCCACATAGGCTACAAAATGATGGGACATAAGCCCCTGAGACTCCTCTCCAAGGTGGCATGTGTGAAGATAAACCTACAAAGGCTAGGACATCATGCTAGAAGTGTGCCACATCATCCCCAAATCACGCAATAGAGTGGGGCTTCAAGCCCACAACACCACCAAGTGCATCTAAATGGTAAAACGTCCCCTCAAAGTATGACATCATGCTCCAAGAAGAGGACATTTGGGCATAGGAGGGTGGCGTCACCCCTTCTTCATGTCTTTGGGCCACGTCCATGTGTTGAAGACTTAATTTCAAGTGCAACGTTCTTCATTCAAGGCCTCCAATGAGTGGGGTGTTGCATCCATCCAATGGGCATTTAAGCCCCTATGAAGGTCCAAGTGGCTCAGTACCTCCATGAATGTCTTCCACTGGTAAAGGTCCTGCAAAGACAAGAAAATGCCCCCTTCAAGGTTCTACAAGTCACATGTATCATGCCAAGTAAGCCACATTTAATAAAAGAACCACCCAAACATGTGCATTAAATCCCCCCCTTTCAAATTAAACAAATTCTCAAAGACCTTATCAACTTTGTGAAATTTAGGTATGGAAGGGTTTTCATGGTGCTCTATTGGGTAGGCCAATCCCCAAGTCAAGGAATGTTTTTCAAGAAGACCCTCTCTAATCCATGTAGTGAATATGAGGTGGATGGGGGTAAGACTTTTGGACATTGGGTTCCTGACATATCAAGGGCTCATATTGTCTTATTTATGGGTGCCTTTGTGGAGGGTGTGTCACATCCCTTCATTTATAATGCAACATTTTTCCAAGCCCTTTATTTTCCTTTCATTTTTTATGGTCTGAAAATTGATTGCTATGTGCAAGGAAAGAAAAGGAGCACCGCAATGCCACTTGAAGTTAGAATACATTGAGTGCCATATGCACTAGAAATGAAAAGACATTGCAACACATTCCCCCATCGAGCATGACATTTTATTCATTTTCTTCTTAAAGGTCCTTCATTTTATGGATAATTTTTTCATTGCTCTCGAGACCTTAGGGAAAGCATCTAGAAGGATATATTATGGATTTTGTCTTTTATAGTGCTAGATACAACACCTTTGGGCCTTTATCCCCTTCTTCCCATGAAATGAGGTACAAGACCTTGTTGGGGTCAATGAGCCCAAAATCACAAAAGACGAGGAAACGAAGGGGAAGAAGCGTGGAAAGTGGCGAGTATGAGTGGGAATGGTATGATGACCCTTCAAGGAGACCCCCCCAGTATCAAACCTTTCCCCAAGGATGACCCACTTACTAGGAGACCATGTCAACCACCAAGGTGAAATAAGGAAAAAGGTATAATTTTCAAGAAAATGTTTGCATAATAAAGAAAGGACCCTTTGCAACATTCTCACATGCTTCAATTATTAAAATGACTCTTACCATGAGACCAGACTTGTTACCTCATGAAGAAAGACCTGTTGTACTTTCTGGGCCATGCTGGTGTGGTGGACACTACTATGCTATTGAAGATGAATGGTGATGTGTGGTGGATAGGAGGGGCTTCGTCTTCTCAGTGTGTGCTCAACTGATCATTTAGTTCTCGACAATCCATGTCTTCTACCTGCGGGCCTCGAGACATCATCTCCTTAGTTACCCCTAGGTTGGGGGGGTAACAATGCCTTATAGTTTTCTTAAGGATGATAGGTGTGATACCTTGATGGAGGAAGATGTTGAGGTTGATTCCACGTTTTCAACTGATATGAGTATTGTAGAGTACAAGGACAATATTTTTGGATTCTCTTAGACAAAGGGAGTTGACCATGATGTTACTCTTGCTTCAAGATTCTCTCAGGATGAGATAGTTGGCCTTGTTCAGATTATTTTGGTTGCTAGAGGATTTGAGTTGCATGTAAGGGATCATCATGGTCACAGGTAATTAATATCTTGGCATGGGTTGTTATATTTACCATAGGATTGGTATTCCAGGATCAATGATTTGACTTGTGTAACTATCAGTCTTTGTGACTCTAGTAGATTTGATCCACATGTCTTAATATTATATGGAGATGTTATTATATTTACAAGATGTCCTAGATATCCCATGATGTGGTTTTCAGAGACTTTGGTCCTTGATGTTTACTTGGGGGCTATTGGGGTTTGGAAAATTACATATGATCTAGGGTTATGTTCCTTCAAATTCATAGGTGGTAAGTGTTTTTTGGAGGATCGATATTATGTGATGGCATGGGAGTAGAGGATAGTGGTTGATTCTGAGACCGTAATAGGTACAAATTTGTAGGTGGCATATTTGTTGGAGTTGCAAAGGGAGTCAATAGGTGTTGGTGAGAATAATTTCCTAATAAATAGGGAGTCTTCGCTTTCATGATTACTCTGAAAGTGTTTACACTATTCTTGTGGGTGCTTTATGAGATTTGGGGTACATGGTGTATGTTTATCCATTGGATGATCCATGATGGATTTTCACATGAGAGATGGTCCATGATGTATTTACCCATTGGATATGGCTTACTCAATGGTTGGTTGCATTGTATTCTTCCCCAAGACATTGGAATCTTCAGACAACTTTGGTGACATTTTACATGATGGCCACATGGAGATGCTTACTTGCTAGGAGAATTCCCTACTTAGGAGGAGTGTTTTACATATTAGGGAAGAAATTGGGCCCTAGACAACCCAAGGTAGCTTGGATGCTTTCATGGAGGCTTAGAGTTGACTCAAGGATGCCTGAGTTGTGAAAGTGTTCATGGAGGGGGAGTGGACCTAGTAGTACATGGCCTAGGAGGGTTGATAAATTATTTGGAGGCTTGTAGGAGGAGTGTTGAACACACCTCATGGAGCACCCTTGCATTCAAGGCCTTTCTTGTAGATGGCATCACCTTGGAGCTTGACATGCATACTCTTAAAGTGTATTTCTCTACATGTGTGAAACTACTTGTGTTATTGTAGGTTGCTTGAAAGGGAATGGACCCACATATGTATTGTTGGCCTCCCTTAATTCTCATATATACAAAGAAAGGAGAGAGTTCGTCACACACTCATTTATTCTTATTCATTTTGTGTGGAGATATGATTAAGAGGAGCACACACTTCTCCTCTCTCTCTTGGATATTCTTTTGTATTTGATCTCTCTATCTCTTGGAGACACTAGGGCTTCCAGAGATTCATGGAGCATCTTGAATATTAGTGTTAGGGTTTCATCCCTTGTAGATTTGGAACTTAGTGTTTTGAGATGAAACCCTAGGTTGTACTTGGTGAAGAGAAGAAGAAGAGGAGACTTCTTGCCTTGGAGGATATGCGTGTGTGATGCATGTTAGTTGGATCTCCTTAGTGTGAGCTAGGGTTTTCATTGGCTAGGATTTTAGAGAGCTAGAGCATTGTACTTGTCTTTTGATAAGGCTATAGTATGTACATGAAATTCATATTTATGCATATTAATAAAGTTTCCAACTATCTAATTCTCGTGTAAATTGTAAATTTGATTTTCAGCCATATATATTCTTCAAAGTTTGTAAATTCAGGTGTTATATGTCTTGGTGATTTGACATAAGTTAAGGGTAAATGTGTTAAGTGATTTAACATTTATATTGAATAATATAAGGGTGGTTTTACTACTATATTTACAATTTTCGTGAGTGTTTTCAAATATGTTATGTGCATTATAAGATTGCCCTAGAGAGTTGAAACTTATTGAAACATAACAATATCTTTTTCTCCTCAATTGCTTGGTAGATTTGGGTTATTAAGAGTTGAAATATAGTTTGTTGTTGTTGTTGTTGTTGTTGTTGTTTACATTTCATAACATCCCTAAGGTTGAAAATCCATAGGGTTAAGATCCGGTAAACCTCTAGGATAGATGTGAAATTTCCAAATTGCACGAGAAACATCAATCCACAAGAATTTACAAATACCAAAAAACAAAAAAGTGTTTACAGTTACCAAAGAAGATTGGGGTAAATATTGTAGCCTTTGAATCCTAAGGGCTTAGCTCAATCGATTGTCGCCAATGTTGATCGGTATTTCACTATTTATTTGCTAGCATGTACCTAATTCAAATCTCCCTAGGTGAGATGCATTAATATACACCAATGTGTTTACTAGGGATGCCATCCACAAATGTAGGGAAGCATTTATTGGATTTAGTCGCGAGGTTTTCCTTGGAACAAAAAAGAAATATCCCAGCCTATTCAAGTGTTTAGGGAGTTCACTTCTACCTTATTTGAATAGACCAACTAAAGGTGCTTGACTTTGTTCATTTGGGAGGTGGTTACCTACATAGATCACATGCAGTAATGTCCCTTTATGATAGTCCCATGAATTACCTCCTTCTTCTAGCCTATCACAACTGCTAAGATGCTTAAAAGCTAGTAATTACTACCCATATAGATGGTTATAGGTCCACTGAATATTTCCCCTCAACACACTCCAGTTCGCCTCTAAGTGAGGCCACAATTGAGATAGTTGGGAGGACTAGAGTTTCTCGACACTAACACCAACACAATGCTTTGACTTGTAGACATGTATTCTCTACCACATCTAGATTTCTTTATCCTTATTGTTGTAGGGTAAATGAACCCTGCAGGAGTTACCTCTTAGGCTCTTCCTAGACCGAAGACAAAATAAAGATGTAAACTAAGGATTTTCCTAGATCTAATTCATACACGAAAATGATTTACAAGTGGATGGAATGGAAGGCTTACTCGACGATCTGATAGTTGTCCCTGCATGCTCCTTTGCTGCTAGCTTCCATGAATATTCCCTTCTCTCTCACCAGCTTATATTTTCACACATGGAGACAAAAAAACAATTCACAAGATCAAGCTAATCATGTTTACATTAATGATAGATCTAATAGTGTATCATAACACATGAAAACATTAATTCTCCACAAATAAATATAACAATTACATACACATACAGGTAGAGGGAAACATCTTGTACATATTCTATTGATAAAACAAATGGATTACACCTTACAAAGAAGTTGATGAAGTCCTTTCCCAAGTTCCTTGCCCAAGCTCCGTAATCAAACTGCCAGAATAAGTTTGTTTTCTCCTTTCTCTCCCATTTTCCCATGAGAGACCCTCATTATTTATAGGATAGTAGAGATAAGTTCAAAGGTTAGTTTGGATAATATATCCATTCCCAATATGAAAATCTTCTCGATGTCGAACCACAAAAAATCTGGGGTTTAATCTCATCTCCCGAAACCAATCCTAAATAGGGAGTAACAGACCTGGTTGCGCCTTGCATTCTTGCAAGGAGCGACCGGCTTCCCTTTGAAAGAGGACAAGGAGAGACCAACACTTTTTGGTCACGGGCTATAAAAGGGAAACCAACAACCAAGCAAAAAGGTACTACAAACTCGGGGGAAAAATGTATAATTCAGTGGTTCAAACTGCTAACCCCTAGATGATTACCATCAAAGGACCAGGTGGAAAATAATTGTATAACCCTTATATGTTCTGAGATATTTCACCATGGATTTTACCTCAGTGCCAATTTTCATTCTCACCTATGGTAGGAACATCCAAAGGCTATCACAAATCATTCCTCGAGGGCCATTAATGCAAACCATTATATATGAGACATTATTAGAGAATTTCTTAGGTGGACATTATCATTTCTAACTCTAAGAATTTATAACAACTAACTCCTCCATTACATACAACCTATTTCCATACTACTTCAAGATTGTGTTTTATACTTGACTCCTTACAATGTGTAAAGTTTTTTTTTTACATTCGTTTAAATTTGGATTTCTATATTATATTTTGGAAAATGAATTTTACACTTTCTTGATCTCCAATTTAATATATTAGCAATCAATGAATATTGATATCATTCACTTTTGTTATTCATGTCGTAGGTAGGGATATTGTTTCATTTTTTTCTCAACAGTTTGTATCGTACACAAAAATTGGAAAACTAACCTTTTATTTCTCTAATGTTCCAAAAAAATTATTATTTAATTGTTATTTTTAAATAGATTTTTCTAAATCGATATTGGCTTACAACCTCATTCTTGTTGTTGATAGAGATTTAAAAATAATTTGAATATTATGTAAGCATTACGTCGACGATGACAATGGGAAACATCAATGCAAGGTTTTGTCAACTCAAATCTCATCTTCCCACTATTTTTTTTAAGCCCAATGGGGCTTTATGATGCATTGATTAGTATACTATGTGGCGTTTTGTGGGTGTCAAGGCGGATAACAAACTTGATGTGAAGAAATGGGTGACAAAGCAACTACTAGAGAAGTCATTAACAAATAGTCCATGGATTTGTAAATCAAGACTTCTTTCCTTCTATGTTTTTTATTTGGTGTTTTCATGGAGTTTTGAAGCCAATTTTGATAGGTTTATGAACACACGAAAAGATTCCAAGAGGTGTTTGAGAACTCAAGATGCGAAAGGGAGGGTTTGAGAAGCCAAGTTGCATAGGAGAGGCTATAGGTCTGGGTTCTATGCCACTTACAATTCCTCTAACCCCTTTTTCTTTTAGAAACATAGAGAGACCTTATAGCTTAATAAGATTATGCATTCTTCGTTCTCCTTTGAAATGCTCTATTAAATGTGTGATTGAGGTATATGATATTGTACCAATAGAGATTGGATCTTGGACACTTGTAAGGATGTTGGGTTTGTTATTTACAACTATGATTGTTTATGGGATATATGCATTATTTTATGTTGCAGGGAGATTCGATAGTTGATTGTATGAACCCACTCAGAAGAAGGGAAAGCCCCCCCTCCCACTAGGAGACATGGGGTGGCCTCTTCTATGGAAGATGCTCATATTTTTCAAAGATTTTAATTCCAACAACCCAAAAGCCTTTATTTCAATATTTGTTTCTAGGTAGGTAATACCATAATTTGTCTACAAAATTTCATGGAAAATTGAAAATTTATGTTGTATGGAAGATAATTTGATTAGAATATTGAAAATTTATATACACATGGATAGACATATATGTGTTTGTGTGTGTGTGTGTGTGTGTGTGTACATGTGTATTTTGACTAGATTTTCATGCTACAGTTGAGGGTATTTTGTCCTTTGGTTGTGCACATGGGTTGTGCGAATTGAGATTTAAATAAAGTTGCCTACACATTTATATGAGGCTAATTATATTGTTCAATATATGATAATTCTCATTTTCTAATCAAATAAATATATGATCATACCCAAATATTAGTTAGTTGTTCACATTTAGGGACACAATATACACTCTATTCTTTTAAATTCTTATGGATCCCATCCATGAAGTTGTGATTCTTTTCTTTCTTGGATTCAATCGAGTTGATGTGTACAAGGCATTCATGTTTGGAAAGCCAACAATTTTAGCAACAACTTTTGAAGCCTACAAGCAAGTTTTGATGGATGATGCCCGCTTTATACCTGGGAGGCCAAAGTTCATAGTTAAGCTTATGGGCAATAAATCCTTTGTGGGTATTTCCCATGAGGAACATCAACACCTCCACAAGCTCATAGGAACCCCACTTAATGGACTGGAGGCCTTATCAAAGTACATGAATTGGATATAAGAACAAGTAATTTCAGCTTTAGAAAGATGGTCCAATATGGATCATATTGATCTTCTCATAGAACTTAGAAGGGTAAGAATAATTTATCATTTCATACTAGCAATCACTTCATTCTCTCCCTGCTAAGTATAAAAAATTTTGTGGGTTTATGCAACTTACATTCAATATAATTGAACACATATTTATCTATTATGATCCAAATGCAATAGGATATTTATAATGTGAGTATGTGTTTTGAATATAGGTGTCAAAGTTATGGCAATCAATCTACAAAGCACTACATTCAATAAATCCTTCAAGGTTGGTTTGGTTGCTACTTTACCTATAAAATATTCCTTCTTTCTTTTGCTTTGTTGCATCACCGATGTCTCTTTTGTTGGATAGAATAGACCCATTAATAAAATTCCATCTCATACAATGGAAAATGGTTACTTGGATGGTCAAATAAACACATAGAAACCTGGTAGAAATTCTTTATTCAGTAATTTTCAAAAGAAGGTATGGGAAAGAGAAAATTGATGATAAAAAAGGGGACATATTAGATTCACTGCTCAAGGTGAAAGATGGAAATGGTCAGTTCTTAACTTGCAAGTAGATTATTGGCTTATTGGTTATGTATCTAAATGATGGGCATGAGTCCTCAACACATGTGACCATGCAGAGCATATTTTTCTACTAACACATCTTAAAATCTATGAAAAAACCAAGGTGAACATTGGCCAGATTCTTATATTTTAATCTCAGGTTGGAATTCTTTGTAGTGTTAAAGCCAATAAGTGAGATGCTTTGTAGGCTGAGCAAGAGAATATTGTGAGGGGAAGGATAGAGAGACAAAGGCACATGAGATTCTTAGATCTTCGAGAAATGCATTACCTTCGGAAGGTAAGATTCCTTCAAAATGTGTTATTATTGAATGGAACATTGGAACTCCAGTCTATTAAAGGCATGATTAAAATGAAGCAATTTTTTTCTTTATAGCTAACATTGAAGGAATCATTTGAGAGGTGTTTTATGCAGATCATTGAAAAAATCCTCTGATTAGTGAACATTTCACCCATGGTTTTCAAAGAGACTTTAAATGATTTTGAATTTAATGGTATGGCACTTAGTCTTTCTCCACCCTTTAGAAGATAAGGATTTACATGATATTAGATTGGGTCATATGTTTCCCAACTTGCAATTTCTTACACTAGATTACTCTTTGTCTAGGTTTTATGATTCCAAAGGGTTGGAAGACACAAGTATGGTTGAGAAATATACAAATTAACCCTCATGTTTATCATGATCCAATGAATTTTGACGTAGAAAGATGGAATGTAAATTTGTTCAAACCCTTTCTATTTGTGTGTTTTTGATAATTTCAGTCCTTTGTGCTTGAAAAAAGTTGGAGCTCACAAATGGCAGTTTCCCATACTAATGTTTGACAATGTTGTTCCTTCCAATCGTCTTTAGAGTTTGTTCCCAATGTAATAATGTTCACCCCATTTGGAGGAGGAAGTAAAGAGTGTCTTGGGAATGAGCTAGAAAATATGGAAATCTATGTTTTCCTTCATTACATGATTCTTCACTATCAATAAGGGATGGTTTGTTTTCACCATATCATTTTTTTTTTCATTCTAAATTGATGTAGCAAGAGGAAAACCCTAAATTACAAGGACACCATTATGATAATTGAAGTAAAGAAACTAAATCCATCTTGTCTTCTTCTTTCTTTGTTGGTTCCTGAATAGAAAAAAACAAATTAAAATAACCCAACAAAAAACATTGGGTTATTTTATTGTTGAGCATGTCGAACATATTGAAGAAATTGATATGCTTATTGCTTGAATATTTTCATGAGTTTTCATTAACATTTCTAGTTTGTTGTTGGGTGTGCAGAGTAGAGCATCTAACACCTAATTGCTAGCTAAGATATTTTCCTCACTCCTTTCCCCATAAACAATTTCCCTATTAGGATCAGAAAGTTATGACACCAACATTGATACCTCTCAGTTTCTCAAGCATGGAAAATTAGGTACCGTGAAATATGTGCAATTAGTATAAGTTGGATAAATATAAATTCTTATACAATTAGGTGGATATCCTTTTAACGATCTAATCATCGACAAGCACAACAAAATGAAGATTTCTAAATCTATTGAGACTTGTGTGGGGGTAGAGATTGATGAATATTTGAGAGAGTGCAACCTAAGGCTCAATGTTAAGATGTTGAACAATATGACAAAGCATCTTTACACATACATTGTTTAAGCATATTCCCATCTCAAATTAAACAATCCTAATTATGATAAGTGGTCTATCGAGTATTTATTGGATGCCTTTAACTTGATCAAAGTGAAAAAAGGGATGTATTGGTTTTTTTATATGCCAGATACAAAGATTTGGAAAAATGTCTAGACGGGTTGTTTGGACGCAAGAAGGAGAAGATTGTGATCCATTTAAAGAACCCAAACATCATACATTGTGATAGAGGATGCCAATACCCATGTATGCACCAATCCTTCAATGGTTCCCAAGTTCAAGATTCTTTTGGCCACCTACAAGGAGAAGTATGAGTTGTTGGGTACCACTATGCCCAATGATGTTCATGTTTTGGCTAACAAAGATGCTCCTCTTGGGTCTGCCCCTTTCAAGGTCCATTTCAATTTTCAAGGGATATATGCAAACTCTTTGAAATTAAAGATAACATGGATTTGATCTTGTATCTCTTGGGATTTATTGCAACATATGGATGCATATTCTTTTAAATTGAAAATGATATGAATTCAATCAGGGTTCTCTTGGATTCATTAACTAGTTTCAATTATGAATGTATGAAAATAAACTTATTTAAATTGAATATGAGAGGAATTCAATCATGCTGTTTTGTTTTATTTAACTATCTTATGAAATTTTAGTTGGTTGAAATGAAACTGGACATGTTTGTTCTATTTGTGCTTACTTCTCTTGGGGTTTATTGCAACATATGAATGCACATTCTTTTAAATTGAACATGATAGGAATTCAATCAGAGTTCTCTTGGATTTATTGACTAGTTTCAATTTCCTATCTATGAACATAAAATTCTTTAAATTGAATACGAGAGGAATTCAATCGTGGTATTTTGTGTTTATTAACTATATTCTGGAATTTTAGATGGTTAAAATGAAATTGTGCATGTTTGGTTTATCTATGCTTACTCTCTTTTTTGAACAACAACATATATATTTTGTATTAAATCAAAGTTTTGGTCATAGCATCCAACAAATTAACAACAACAAAAAGGAGGGGTAGCCTACTAGCCATAAAAAATTTCAAAAATATAAAAATAAGATTGGTTGTATGTTTTATTCATCTTTTGCTTACCCTAACACTAAATTGTTGGCTACTATAATTTCTTATAAATTGGGAAAGAAAAAATAAAAATTAATGATACATATACTAACTCTGCATTTGACTACGTCCAATATGGGCTTCCAACTTGACTCCAATCTGGGATGTTGTTGCATATGGTATACCAAAACCTTATTGGACGGTGTTTTCCTCCTGAAATATCTACATTAAAATGGTCCTATGGATGCATTGGGAGGAGGAATCCATGAGTTCTACCTTGAATTTGAAAGTTGATCCAACCTTCTTTGAAGGGCTTCTATATTGTTGGGAAATTATATATTCTTTTTCTTCCATCCCGATTCTTGTCTCATTTGATCCTCCGCTCCTTTAGCTCTTAATTGATCATGAATTCCCTTCTATGCCTTTCCCGGATTTCTATTATGGTCATATATTCAACATCTTTATTCTAACCATCCCACTTAGTTAATGTGATATTGAATTCATTGTGGATGTCTCTCACATGCCTCTCACACCTTCTAAATCATCTTCTCATTTCAAAGTTTCACAATATAGGAACCTATCCGGGTGTCTCCCATTTATCTTGGCATATAACACCCCCAATAAACAAAGACAAACATAAGGGAATCACTGCTACTAACATGAGAATCCATTATATGATTCCACAAGGAACATCCACACCACACATATGCCAAGACGAAAATAAAATCAAGCAAGGTTGAGACTGAATCTAAGAAATAACCCCCAGTGAAAACCACCTACCCCTAATGAAAACCACCTTCCTGAGATACAAATGTCACCAATAAATATAAGGGACTACTTTGCTTGCAATATGAGAAAGAACCTATCATAAGAGGCCAACCATATCGTGCAAGGGTTGTGGAGAGAGGTTAGCCAAAAAATCCTATGAAGATATGTAGGACCCTCAGCCTTTCTTCTAATTCAAATCCAAGATACTCCAATATGGCCTATGACCAATGCTCCACCTCTTGTGCCATATATGTAAGAGCAGAGTCGACCAAAGGAATGAAATGACCCATTGTCCTTGACATGTGTGAACTTTTCACCATTTTATGATCTTTGTACAATTCAAAAATGGTGATTGTAATGTTGTTGTAATAGTGGGAGGTCAAATGTAATTCTTCCTATCCAAAGTTTTAATTTTTCTAATGAATCTCTCTAATCCCCATTTACAAGGTCGAAAATATGTTTCAAGGAATGTGGGAGATTTCCAACTAGACCTCCTCAATTTGTAATTTCCCAACTTGGAGGGTTATGGATTCATTTTCTTTCTGATCCACCTCAACAATGAATTCTATAACAACATGAAAGAACTAGATGTATTCAATCCAATTTTCCAGAATTTGGGGTGCAGAGGATCACATGTTTGAGGGTGATATCCTTTAGCATCATATGAAACTTCAAGTATCTAATAATAAGGCTGGAGTCTCCTATCCTTCAAGAATAGCTAAACTCCAAGTTTCCTTTGGATTTGATGGTAATGCATGTAACACCCTTATTTTCCGTAGCTTGTGATTAATCATAATTAGTGATTTCCATCCAATGGCAGGAAAATATTGTAAATATTTTATTTTTTAATTATAACTACCAACAACTAACTTTGGGGGTGAATCCTTAAAAGTATTGCCCATGATATCACTAGAGGAATGAGAGGGGGTTCTCTTAAGCTAAAGGGCCCCAATTCTCCTTGATGAAATATTTAATTTGGAAGTATTCATATTATTTCCCTTAGCCCCGATTTCAAGGAAAATCAGTTAATGAAGGGGGGTCGGTAGTTGAACAACAAACCAACCCAATGAATGGAAGTATGGAGGGATGCCATAAAGGAAAATAATTTGTTAGGTAGATGACAACATGAAAGATAACCACGGGTTACCAGGATTGACCGACGAGTTTCCTTCTGACAAAAGAAACATAAGGACAAGGGGAGAACCTTACCAAAGCTAGGCATGCAAGAAAAACACGAGGGTAGACAGAGAGATGGGAGAGGTATGGGGAAGAGATGAGATTCAGGGGGGAAGAACGAATGGATTGTGTAAAAACATAGTAACTGAAGGAGCTTGAACTCTCAATCTTGGGTCGGAGAACCCAAGAAACCCGATTTGAGCTAAGAGGGCCACAAGTTTGATGTTGGGAAGGCATCTAATAAACCTCGAAGAGGATTGAGCTAGGTGGGTGTAAGGAAAATCTATACCAAGAGTAGATTAAAGGAGAGTGACCTTCAAATCTTACTGATAACCTGAGAGAGATTCCCTAGTGGTATCATGGCCTTGCACGAGGGTGGTGAGAGTTCTAAGAGTGAAAGCATCTGAACCTATGGTTGGGTGGAAAGGCGAAAAACCCATAGTCAGTTGGTTGGGTACATCTTGTGTACAGATAAGTGTTTCTCACTCTGCGTATTTAATTGAAATAATGGTTTTATGCTTATATTTGTGTCGTAAATGTGTGTTCATGGCTAATAGGATTGATATTGTTCCATTGGGAAGAATTTTTACTTAGATGATTAAGTAATGGAATATGATTGCCTATGCAGTGCATAATTGAGTAGGAGGACTCTTTATCTCACCTTGGATGCTTGAGGAACTGTACAAATGGTTTCCTCTGGTGAATGCCCTCGTGGGTACAACTATATAATTGTGTCTCTTGTGTGTGTAGTAGGTTGTTTTCTGTTGCAGTGTACTTCTTGTGAAAGGAGTCCAGGGAGATAAATTAAAGAAGGAAATCGGGGATAATTTTAAGGATGAAAATTTATAATAAAATGTAGAAACCTTGACTTACTAGTCCTTAATATGAAAAATGTAAAATGTTTAGCGATAATTTTGTAAAAATATTCAAATTTCGAAGGATTTTATATAGTTTCTATAAAATTTTGGCAATTTTTAAGGTAAAATGATTTTATTCTATGGAATTTGGGCGAATCTTTTCTAGAAAAATTGGAAATTAGTGAATCTTTTTTTGGGAAAAACCATGGAAAATTAGCCCATTGGTGAAATTTATCCCCTAAAATCATCTATGGAAGGAATGATAAATTCCAAGAGAAACGAAGTGTGGTAACCATCATGTAGATGGGTCAATGTATTAATTGTAACAAGGGTCTGAGGGAGGCCACGAAAGGCCAATAAAACTTAGATATCCCAAAAAATAGTTAAGTCCTGACTTGGACTATTACCCTGAAGAATCCCCTATGTGGGCTATGTAACCTTGGGTCTTGTATAAATCTCCCTGTTTGAAGGAAAGTTACAGAAGGTGTAAATATCCCTCCAAGTAACGAAGATAATTTTCCTTAGTCAGTTTGGAAGTGGATTACAGAGTTCCTAAGGGCTTAGTAAGATTTAGGAAGAACTTAGAAGAATCCCTGAGAAGATAAGTTCCAAATCGGATAAGAGCCATGTGTTTAATATAGGGAAGATTGCAGTCCTTGATCCAATATAGTGAGATCATCCTAACCATTGGTCGGAGGGTGAGCCATTAGAGTATCCCAGTATCGGGAGGGGGGGAGAGTAGCAGAACTTCGATGGAGGAAACTCCGAGTGATCAGAATCTGGATCAGGGGTCAAAATTTAGCCCAAAAATCAAAGTGTTCGGAATCACTTCAAAACGAACAGGAGCGTAGGCCTCATCGTCATGAATCCAATGCACTTCGAACGGGGTCAAATGAACATCGGATGAGTGAGATATCACGATCTGTTCAATTTTCCAAAACAAGCAAACAAATTTGCTGACTGTACAGTCTGTACATGCTGACGTGGCAGGGTACGACTCACACGTGGTGGGTGATGTGTCAGTGCTGATTTGGAAAGATGACATGGAAAGTGTTGACTTGGAAGACATGTGGGTGAATGAGGTTAGGACACGTGGCATCTGGTTGGCAAATGGGGTGGTGCCACGTGGCCCAGGCATGGGCTACCACGTGGCACCCTGTTATGTACTAGTTTAAAAATTTTAGTGGAGTCTGTGGGGATTGAACCCCAGACCTCCCACACACTTGAAAAGTGATTTAGCAAATTCCTCCAAACCGACGCCCACACGTTAGTTCTTAACATGTAATGGTTTTAAAACTATTTAAGCTTATGTTATGGTAAGTATGGCGCGACCTCCAGTCTGGGGCTTAGCCCCAGCCCCGTTCACATGAATCTTGCCATACGACCGATGCCAAACCTTTGCACGGAGTTCAACCAACTTACAAAACACCGACACTTGTCAATATACCAACCACTCATGCACACGGATCGCTCCCTATTTCTCGACACTTGTCACCTCTTGGGTCGTTGCAACGGGTGCCCAACAAATGCGCAGGACGTGGTCACATTGGAACCCACGCGTCCAACACCTCTGTGGATTGGGGGTTAGGTTCCCTAAACGTTCTACATTTTGGCGTGTTTTGTGGAGATGCACGTGTGTGCTGGTTTTAGGCACGGGAAACACCCAGAAGCCAGGTTACTCACACAGGAGTGCGTTTTGGCGAACCAGAGACAACAAGCTTGAAGGAGGAAAATGGCAGGAGGCCTATCTTCTTCATTTTTTGGCCAAATGAGGTGTCGAAAAAGCCCAGCTACGGGTTTTTGGATGTTCTGAATCCATTGGCACAGTTTTCAAAGCCATTTGGAGCCTTCTTTTTCAGGTTTTTCTACCTTGAAGTTTCAGGAGCTCCAGGGAGCTTAGGGCCACCATTGATGGAGGTCATGCTCAGATGAGCCCAAGTCTATTTTTTGTGACTGAATAGCCATTTTTGACTAATTGTTATGCTATGAACACATTGGGACAGGTTTCAGAGGCATTTGAGGACTTTTACAGGTATTTTTTCCACAAGGAAGCTTAGGGAAGCTCAAGGCCACTAGTAGAAGAGGTCATGCCCAGATGAGCCATGGTCCATTTTCGGAGTTCTATTAGTCATTTTTGGGGTTTTTATGTATTCTAAACCCAATGGTACAATAAAAAAACCCATTGGAGTTGAGAAGCAGCTTGTAAAATAACTTTTGACAAACTAATCCCAAAGATCCTAGTCCATTGATGGAGGCTCAAGGAGATGTAGCCCAGTTGGGGGTGAACTCCTTTATCATGTTCTTATTGTTGTGAGTTGTTGGTTATATTTGTTGCATGTTATGTTGTTGTTTTATTTCTGTAAACACCATTTAACCTTTTAAATAACCTCACACATAAACACATAATAAAAGCCTTGACTTGACACATAAATCCTCTTGCACAACTAAGACATTGAGCAAGGTCCTGAAGTTTATATTAATGGAGTAGAGGGTGCTTGCATAGAAAAACAAGTCAGCTCCCTATTTTCAGATCATCAAGGGTCAACGAGAACCGTTGATAGGATAAGGGAGATATTAAACTGCAGTCGTCGATTGTTGCAGATCCCTCCTCTTCACGTGGTAAGTGAGGAAAAAAGGGAGAGTGACTTAGTCATGACGTGAAGTGCTAGTGTGGTAACCAACACATTCCTGGAGGTAACACATGTTAACTGATTTATCAAAGGGTCAAGGATGGACCAATGTTGGGCTCAAGCCTTTGAATGGTCACCTTTAATTTTCAGTCGTCAGATCTATAGGTCGAGAGATATGGACTGTCCATCGAAAAGTAAGTTTATGAGCTTATTCCAATCACTCCAAGGAAAAGGTATCGAAGAAAACTTCTTTTGTTGATACCGTCGAAGCTTATTAATTGGTGAGAGGGCTAGAGTAAATCCCAACCATTGATCGATGTAAGGAAAGGTTAAATCTTGGTCGCTAATCTGATGAGATAGATAAATCCCAACCATTGGATCCAAAGAGGTAGAGCTCCGAAGCAAGACTTTGAGAGGATATATAGGTTGTAGATCAGTAAAAAAGGAAAGAGCTCTGAGAAACAATCTGGACCATTGGATTTGATGAAGGGAGTACCTTCGGATTAGGTCTTTCGGAGTTGTTAAAATGGGTGAACTACAAAGGAGGGACTCTGAGGATGAATGAGGGTCATCGATTAGGTAGATGTCAAGAAGTATTATTAGCCATAGATCTCATGTCAGAGGACATGAGTTGTAACCCTGTTGTAAACTTAATTTAGTGATTTCATAATCATGGGATTAGTTTAACTAATTCCCTCATAATTCAAGGCATAGGGAGGTCAAAGATTATACCTTGACCAGAACAGTCCTAATATCCGGTGCCCGGTGGTGACACATCACAAGACAAGTGATCCACATGTCACGACGAAGGATGGCCACGTATCAGGCAGATTTGGCAGAATGGGACAAAAATTCGTGGGGAAAATGAGTGCCATGTGTCAAGTGGTACAAGCGCCACACGTTATGCCATGAGTCACACCTTGTGGTAGGCAATGGAAAGGCCACATGTCGAGCATAGAAGGTGCCACATGGCATAATGATTTGGCACCTATAGGTGAGATTTTGTGGGAACTATGGATGCCACATGTCATGTGGTGATGGTGCTAGATGTCATGCAGATATGATTCCACATTTCAAGAGGATTTGACACATGTAGGTGAAAATTTGAGAAAATTGGGGTCGTTCATCGAAGTTTGAAAGGTCAGCAAGGCTATGTGGTGGTCAAGAACGCCGACGATGATGAAGGCATCAATGATGTAATGAGAGCCATTGATCAGTGGTGATTTAGAGTTAATCTCCATTGTATATTTATGAAGAACCCCTTATAGGTTATAGAATGGGCGACGATGTCATGAGTGACATGGCATGCCAGTGCATCTAGAGTATGACAAGTTTCAACATCTTGTTCATTTCAAGGTCAAGGGTGGGCCCTGTTGGGTCCATACCATTGGATGGTCATTTGAAATCGCCAACCATTCGATCTACAGGAAAACAAATTCAGACCGTTCGTTGTAAATGAAAAGGTTGTCAAGGTTATGTGTTTTATATGAATGTTGATGAAGACGAAGGCATCAATGACATGATGAGGCTCGTTAGATATGCAAACTAGTGAATTTGGTCCATTAATCCAGGTGTAATGTCGTCGGAGCACAAAAGAATGGAAGAGTGGGAATTAAGCATCAAGTACTTTAGAATATTCGACATAATTAGAGTTGTTGGATGAGCGGCATGAGGACCGTCGGATCTAGATTAAGACCAACTAATGGATCATCGTCAAAACTTTTGGTTGGGTCCTTGTGACCCATGGAAATAAAATCGCGACGACCATGACTAGAGGATCTATGGGAATTGGAACTAGGGTTCGATGAATCGTGTGTTCAACAACACGTCAAAGCCATGGTTGTGACATTTCTATTGACACTTTGGATAGGGAACCATGTGGAAATGAGTTGGCACCAACCAATGAGGCCTGAGAACTTTGTAAATCCATAACTTTTGATTCAAAGCTCAGTTTATAGCATGGTGATAGTCATTGGAAAGCTCTAAATGAGCAAAAGACCACGGTTCCCTTGAGAAGAGGTATTGAGATGAATAAGAAAAAGTGAAATGTTAATAACCCATCCCTTAAAAGGTTACTTAGGGGGTTGGGTGTGTTACAAAGTGGTATCAGAGAAGGATACAACACTAGGCCTGGATGGGCCAGAGATCAGTCAAAGGACTAGTATAATAAGGCAAAGACTATATGCCTTTAATCAGAGGACTGGTATTATAAGAACTTAAAAGGATTGATTATTATTTTCATTAACTTCGAGAGGAGAAGGACTGCAGATTGAAAGTGTGCCTTTGAAATTCTTACTGAATTTCAACAGAGGAATTATGTTTTTCTTTTATCAAATTGATAACTACTCTTATAGGAGTGGGAATATGTTGATAGGAATTAATGGTAAGACTTGAATGTGAATGGCAGGAATTATGTTATGAAGTTGCATGAGCCCAGACAAGGGGCGTGAGTTGAGTTGTTTTGTTAAGTGTAATATTGTCTATATGCTAGGGCAAACAATGTCTCTTATAATTAAGATGGTTGATTATATAAGGGTTAAGACCCTTATGGAAAATTCCTTGTTCTTAAAGGAGTTTGTTAGGGATTTATAGAATCCTTAAAAGTAATAATTATTGCTTTAATAAAAGATTAAACCTTGTGTAGATGTATAATTCCTCATGATCAAAGGACTAATGGAAAATGTGTAAGGTCAGTTTATTTGACCTGTAATGTATGAAAATTGTTGTTGAAATAACCTAGTTAAGCAAAGAAAAATGAGTTCTTTGAACTGATAATAGTCCTCATAAAAGAAGAAATATGACATGAACTTATGAGCCAGTTATGAACTCATGGCTATACAAGAGGGTGTACATGCATATTAACATGAGTACTTGTTTATGCATGTAAATGCAAGATGAGGACATGTTGTAATGCATATGATAAGGGTTGCATGTATGTAACATGAAAATAAGCATAGTATAACCTGTAGTGGGTTGTAAGGTATGGTTTGTTGATGGACTAATTTGGCCAATAATGATTTTTTGTCAGCAGGAAAGATGACAACATGAATAAAAATGTTGATAATGATGTTTGCATGCAGTCTTATGAAGATAGGACTGCAAGGATTAATGAGAGACCGATACAAGGTTTGATTAAGGAAGTGTTGGAGGATTACTAGATGACCAATAGGTCAGAATTACACCTAGAGGTGGATGAAAACCATACAAGAATGGTTGGGTATGCTCATATAGTAGTGAAAGGGAATCTAGGAAAGGGTTTTGATCCAGGTGGATATTGGTGGCCACCCACCTATTCTAATTGGCTAGTCTTGACAATTGTTAATTCAACACATTCTTTTGTACTTCTTTGTAATTGTGGGTTCTACACTTCTGGGGCTGTTTGAATCCCTACACATCTTCCAGGTGGAGACTGGTGGCTGCCCACCTAATCCAACTGGCTTATTTTGGAATTTTTCATGTCAGCACATCTTTCTATACTTCCATGGTCGTTTTGGGGCCCTAAACAATGTTTTTTTGGCTTGCCACAATTAAACTATAGACAAAGTCAAATTTTGATGGCATAATGTGTATTTCTCGAGAATACATTTCCAATGGGATATCACGCACCTAAAACAGAGGTCGTATGCAAAAGTTACGACCCTGGGAAGTCGAGGTACCAACTTACCCATCGGGGCCCACATAACTTTTGGTGTTTCATCTCTTAGGGTTAGGTTTTTGGATGTCTAGGGTTTTGGAATTCATGAGTAATGTTAAAAGGGCCTTTGGAGCCTCATTGTAATGATTCTTCTTATACGGATGCGTGTAGCAGCCACATCTCTTCTCAGAGATAGCTACCACCATTCAAGCAAGTTGTTTTCAGTTTTACAGTTTCAACCTATTTCATTTATTCAATAGAAGTTATTGTTCACTGGATATATGTTTTTGTTCTCTGTATATTTGTGTTATTGTATTCATTTTTTTATTCATTTCATTCCACTCATAAATGTGGATCAGTGGTTTCAGAGCGATATGCTCTTCATTTATTTTTATTCATGCATGTCCCTGACAAGATCTAGGTACAAGAAGTTCGGACTCGAACCAGTCGATCCTTTGCAAGATCGGTCGCGCCAAGGCCTACAACAACCCATGGGGGATGAAAAGAAATATTATGGAGTAGGAGATCCTTTTAAAATGTTGCTCGAGGAATCCCTTGCGCAACAAAGGAACGAAATGATGGACAACTTTGCATAGATCCTTCGTCGGCTACCCACAAAAGAAGCATCTTTATCAAGTCACCATGCAACCCCCTTCAAGGTACAGGTAAATTTTTATATTCCATTATTTGAAGGACTGATAGATGCAGATGTTGTAGATAAATGGTTGAATCTTCTCAAAGGGTATTTTTCGGTCCACAATTTTTTCGATAGGGAAAAGATTACTTTTCCACTCCTCAAGGTCGTCCCCCATGTTAAGGACTGGTGTGATACTTACTCTGAGCAAAGGGTCATAGAGGAATCTGCAATATTTTTGGTCGCCCTCACATGGGATTCCTTCAGTGATGCGATTAAAGAACAATTCTACCCCGTTGGAAGCTACGAGGACCAGTAGACAAGATGGACTACCCTGCGTCAGGAAAGGGACCAGACAGTACCAGATTTCACCAATATTTTCCATACCCTACGCACCAAATTGGGTATCAAATACTCTCAACGAAATCTGGTGCTCAAATACCATGATTTTTTTCATAGATACATTCAAACAGAAATGGAGTTTCTGGACATCGCATCATTGGGTACGACTTATAGATATGTTGTCAAGATCGAGAAAAAATTTAAGCAAAAGAGGCGAGAGTTTGGATGTCCAAACTCCTCACATTCGAAGTAGGGAAAAGGAGGCCCCAACCCACAAAACAAGCGACAAATATAATATGGCTACTCTCAGGACAACCAATCCAAGCCACAACACAAGAAGGGTAAGAAGAAGTCGAAGAAGGACACGGGAAAATGGTGTGAATACCATAAAATCCCTTGGCACAACACTGAAGAATGCCTCTCCAAGAAGTCACTCGTGGTCGAGCTGAAATATTCTGAGTGAGAGTTTGATTCTGACTCCAAATCAAATCCAGAAGGAGGGAAGTGGATTATCGATATTGAACCCAGTGCCATTTTCGCTACCACCAAATTCCAGCGAAGCGAACCAGAAGAACCAGAGGAAGGGGAACGCCTCTTTCAATCACAGATGTGGGTAAATGGGGCTCCACTTCATTTCATTGTCGATAGTGGAAGTCAGAAGAACATGGTCTCAGCAGAGGTCATCAAGCATTTGGACCTGCTAATGACACTGCACCCACATCCCTACACCATCGGTTGGCTTCGCCAAGGAAGAGATCTTCGTGTCAACCCACAGTGTTGTCTGCCCTACGATATCAAGCCTTTCAAAGACAAGGTATTGTGTGATATTTATCCCCTTGAAGTTTGTGATGTCATTTTAGAATAGCCATATTTGTGGAAGTGACATGTTGTGTATGAGTCTCGACCCTGCAGTGTTATTATTACTTTGGGTAGAAAATTGTACATGATACTAAAGGTAGCGCTGCCTGCCACTATTTCTTTAATCTTTGCTAAGAAATGCAGTAAGGTCATTTCACAGACCATGAAGTTTGTCTTATTTGTGATCCGTGCTCACAGTAAGCAAAAGGTCACTGCCACATCCGTGGCCTCTACTCAGAGCCTCTCTTTGCAGCAAAAGCAAGTGTACAGGATCGTAGAAGAGTACAAATACATCTTCTCCTCACCCACCAGGGTACTAATGCATTTCCAAGTCAAGCATCCAATTTATCTAACCCCCGGTGCACCTCTGCCTAATGGACCATTCTATCATCGCTCACTGATGGAAAATGATGAAATCAAGCATCAGATCCAAGAGCTTCTTCAAAATGGGAACATCAAACCCAGCTCCTCCCCTTGCGAAAGCCCGATTGTATTGGTTTAGAAGAAAGATGGGACCTAGAGGATCTGCGTTGATTATAGAGCATTAAAAAAAATCACAGTCAGGAACTATTACCCAATTCCCAGAATTGATGACCTTCTTGACCAACTCAAGGGAGCAAAGTTCTTCAACAAGATTGACCTAAAGTATACCTACCACCAAGTTCCCATCAAACCAACTAATGTATGGAAGACAACTTTCAAATCGAAATAAGGTCTCTTCGAATGGTTGGTCATGCCCTTTGTCTTAACAAATGCACCATCCACTTTCATGAGGTTGATGGATGATGTATTGAGACCCTTCACCAACTCTTTTTTGGTGGTGTATTTGGATGACATTCTTATCTTTAGCAGAAATTGGGAGGAGCAATTGCAACATACTCAGTAGGTTTTGAGCACTCTGCGGCAGCACAAGCTATATGCCAACTTGGAAAAATGATCATTTGGCATGACCAGGGTCAAATAATTGGGCTACATTGTTAATGAGCATGGGGTACATGTTGATCCATCTAAGATCTAGGTCATCAGTGACTAGTTAAACCTAACCACACTAACCGATCTTTGAATCTTCTTCGGAATGTCCAAATTCTACCAATGGTTCATGTTGGGATTATCCCATATTGCATGGGCCCTTAGCCAAGTGAACAAGGGTGGAGGCAGGGCAAATTTTGCAAGGGGGACGGAAAAACAACGAGCATTTGATGATTTGAAGCATCGTTTGTGCTCGGTTCCAGTACTCTCCTTACCCGATCTACAAAAATATTTTGAGATTGAGACTGATGCATCCGACTATGTTGTAGGCAGAGTTCTCACTCAAAACAGTCATCCAATAGCATAGCATAGTGAGACACTCTCAGATATTGTTTGGAAATACCCCACCTATGACAAGGAAATGTATTCCATTATACAATCCTGTCGTCAATGGAAGCATTACATTCTGGGAAAGGAGACAATCATTCACACCGATCACAAGCCTCTGCAGTTCATACAGACACAGGGGAAGTTGTAGAACGACCGTCATCAAGAGTAATCCACCTACTTGCAACAGTTCCATATCAACATTAAGTATAAGACAAGGAACACAAATCGTGTCGTTGACTGTCTCAGTCGACCTCCTGTGGTTTCACTCACCACAGTGCTCCATTCCTGTGGGAATGAACCATGTGAGTGGCCCAAACTTTATCAGCAAGATCCAGACTTTTCCACCACCTATCATCTCTTGGGTACAGGCGTGAATGTGAACAATTTTCACATTCAGGACGGACTGTTATGCCATCTGGGCCATATTTGTGTTCCTGCAAGAGAGTGTGCAAAGATGATTTGGGAGGCTCACTACAATCGAATGGCGGGACATTTTGGTGTGGATGAAATTGTGGTTGTTCTACAGAAACATTTTTATTGGCCAAAACTTCGATAGGACATCACCAAGTATATCATATCTTGCACTGTGTGTGCCATTTCCAAGCTAGCCATCAAGAAGCAAGGCTTATACACCCCTCTTCCTACTTTCGAGAGGCCTTGGGAATCCATCTCGAAGGATTACATGTTTGGCCTTCTGTCCACCAAGCAAGGCAATGATTGTGTATTTGTGGTAGTTGATCGGTTTTTGAAGATGGCCATCCTCACAACCTACAAGAAGAGCATCACAGTAGTAGATACTACCAAGCTCTTCTTTGAACAAGTGTGGGTCCATTTTGGGATACCACAGACCATCACCTCATATCGGGAAAGTAGGTTCCTCAACACATTTTGGTCGCATCTCTGGTCACTGTTGGACACCAAGCTCACTAAATCCACTACTTTCCACACCCAAAACGATGGCCAAATAGAGGTCGTCAATCAGATGATTGTGCACATCCTGCGCATGTACAACTCTAAGCATATGCTTACATGGGATGAGATTCTTCCCTATGTTCAACACATCTACAATAGGGATCTCCATAGCTCCATCGACCATATCCTATTTCAGGTGGGGCCAGGATTCCAATCCTTGGGTCCCATTGATGTTGCACTACCTCTTGCAACCACACAGGAAGAATCTTCCCATGTTCAGTTCGAGGTCAAAAAAGCCACCAGATTCATTGAGCAGATTGAGAATATATGCCAACAGGTCCATGAGATTTTGCAGAAAGCCAATGCTAAGTACAAGCAACGACATGATCAACACATGGTACCGTGCCAGTTTTAGGTGGGAGATAAGGTCTGCTTACATTTGCAGAAAGAGTTCCTTACAGGACCCAATCGGAAGCTCCACCCACTTGGTTATGGGCCTTACACTATCACCAAGGTTGTGGGTAGCAATGATTTTGAGCTCAAAACTCCACCCTTCCTTGGCTTGCACCCAGTGTTCAATGTGGACCTTCTTCATCCATATTTTCCACCATTATTGGACACCTCAGAGATCGCAGAACAACTGACACCAATAGAGTTCAACCTTGACTGCATGGAACAAGCATCCAATGATCAGATAGTGGACACACAGGTCAAGGGCACTCGCCATCAGAGGATCCAACTTTATCAGGTTGTCAAGGCAGGGCATCTCGTACACCAAGGCAAGTGGCTCACCTGGGGCCAAATTCAACAGAAGTTTCCTCACCTGATGGGGGATCTCAAAGAAATGGAGACCATTACTTCCTAAGGGAGGAGGATTGATCCAGGTGGATATTGGTGGCCATCCACCTATTCCAATTGGTTCCTCTTAACAGTTGTTAGTTCAACACGTTCTTCTGTACTTCTTTGTAATGGTGGGTTCTACACTTTCGGGGTTGTTTGAAGCTCTACAAATATTCCGGGTAGAGACTAGTGGCCGCCCACCTAATCCAACTGACTTATTTTGGAAGTTTTCATGTCAGCATATCTTTTTGTACTTCTAAGGCCGTTTTGGGGCCCTAAATAGTGTTTTTTTGGCTTGCCACAGTCAAATTGTAGACAAAGTCAAGGTTTGACAACATAATGTGTAGTTATCGGTAATACCTTTCCAACGGGCTATCACGTGCCTAAAACGGAGGTCCTATGCAAAAGTTACAGCCCCGGGAAGTTGAGGTACCAACTTACCCATCAGGGCCCACATAACTTTTGGTGTTTCATCTCCTAGGGTTAGGTTTTTGGATGTCTAGGGTTTTGGAATTCATGAGTAATGTTAAAAGGGACTTTGGAGCCTCATTGTAATCATTCTTCTTAGATGGATGCACGTAGAAACCACATATCTTCTCAGAGATAGCTACCACCATTCGAGCAAGTTGTTTTCATTTTTGCAGTTTCAACCTATTTCATTTATTCAATATAAGTTATTGTTCACTGTATATTTGTTGTTGTTCTATGTATCTCTGTGTTATTATATTCAGTCTGTTATTCATTTTGTTCCGCTCATAAATCCAAATCAAGTTTCCTTGATAGAGACCTAATGACCAAGAATGGTTGAAACATGGAAAACATATAGAATTGGGCATTTTGTTTTTCTCGATAATATTGTAATTACCTGCTTACATTTGGGGAATTATGGTTTGCTTTTGTAACAAAAGAGAAAGAGTGTTTTCTTGATGGTTGTTTCCATGAAGAGAAGGCAACATAATTATTAATATTCCTATGAGACTTTGTCATAAGAATGGTTGTAAGATCTTTGGGAGGGAGGATATGGAAGTTTGAAATGTCCATGTAGTGAATGACATGGAAAAAAAGTGCAAGTAGTGAACTTGCATGCTGAATATTTATCTATGTTTGTATATGCTTGAGTGCATGAATTGAATGCTTTATAAGGTTTCCCAATGCGAAGGTTGATATTAATACCAAACAAATATGACTGAATGATATAAATATGTGCAAGGGATGCACATGCATGATAAATACTAAAAAGGCATGGTAATACTACCTGACTAAGTGAAATGTGAGGCAAGATTTGTACTTATTGGATAATACCATGGATGCATGGCTGGCCCTATGTAGAAGGGTTTGAACTATTCGGTTTAAATAAATCTTGATGAGGTATGCCACTCCACAAAGAAAGAGATAATATGAAATTTTGAATTGAAAATGAGCAAGATTGCTTTGTAGATTAAGATAGAAGGCGAGGTGAGAAGATTGAGTGTGTTGGTGGTGGACACACACAACATGCTAATGCATGTGTTTAAGTGAATGCAAGCACAACTTGACAACAAATAGTTAACATAAGAGTGCTTATTTGAATGTAAATATGAAATGCATAAAAAGAATGCAAGCTTATACTCCTTATAGAATATGTGGAAAGAATCTGAAATGAAAAAGTTGAGGATGAATCGAGGTTGAGCTCATTTCAGATGGTATTGGATATGCAACAAGAGGGTTGCTTGTTGAAGAAGTTCCATGTGGAGGAACTGTGTAAATACTCTGACAAGATAATAGAGTCGTAACCTTAATGACTTCTAGAAAAATTAGGTAGTGGGATGCAAGCCTATCTATATAAGAATCCTGGATTACATTCTAAACATAATGGATGTTGGATTACTGAGAGGGGGGGTGAATCAGTAACAGCGTAATTCTAATCCTTTTTCTTCAAATGTTATATCAATGTAGAATTATTATCCAATAATGAGCAGTAAGAAATAAACAATCAAACACATACACAGTACACCAGTGTTTTACGTGGAAACTCAAATCGGGAGAAAACCACGAAATGCTTTTTCTTATATGTCTTGAAGAATTACATTCATTGGAAGCACCAACTTCCTTTGTTTTCCAGCTGCAACTGGAAGGAGGCTCCAACCC
>ML783597.1:107492-139956 GCA_009831015.1 Picea engelmannii
GGCTTTCACCATAAGGGGACCACTTTGGAGTTCATCCATATTTACTTCTTATCAACCATGAAAAAACAATAATGAGTCATATTTACATCAAACAATATTGGGTCCATTACCCAAACCTTTGTGCTATGGGGCTTTCTTCAAGGCTTGACATCAATGACAACCAACCTTAATCAACAATGCATGCATAGGAGACATGCAAATGAATGTTGACCAATCCGATTTGGTAAATGTGCAGAATTGCATTGATTCATAATTAATTCGTGAACTAAATTTTGTTGTTGTGAGTGTGTTGTTATATTCAAGAAAGTTCAATATGAACTTGACCAAGACTGCTCAAGGAATAGATCGGGTAGATCCCAAGAGGGATAGGTTGCAGAAGCCATGAAGGAGAAAAGAAGGAATAATTTTCTCCCTTTAAAACTCGGATTTGCTTAGTAGAGTTGTATACCATAAAGGAACAACTGTGGAAGCAAGTACAACTGGAAAATAAATTAATAAATATGTTTAAATGAATAAGCTTGGTTAATCCATGTTAAATAAAGGCGGTGAGGCCTTGGAATAACTCAGTTGGACTGAAAGTCGTGGGTTGTGTAGAAGGAGTTGGAAAAAGGGAAGAGTCCCTTGACTCCTTTCTTTTCGTTTATGGTATTTCTATGGAATGAGGAACTGATATGTTGATGCATGTAAGTGATTTAGAATGAGAGTACTGATAGCTGCATGATTATAAATACAACTAAAATATTCCAAGTTTGCACTCAGAAAAATATTGAGGTAATGTAATGAAGTGCGTATAGATATGCTAGGACATATCTGAAATTTTTTATTGATTTAAATGCTATGATACTTGCATTTTTGTTTGACATGATAGATAATATGATTGTGATTGTGATGATGCCTGTTATGTTTATGAAACTATTGGAGTTTTTAGGGAAGGACAACTACCAATGGTGAACAACCTCAGGCAGGGGTAAACACACGAAGGCTGTTGTTGAAAATTTTTGAAGGGACCTTGGTAGTTCCTATGAAAGCACCACTGATGAGGTAATATCATAGAAGGTGTTGGAAACCAGAACAAGTATAAAAGTGTTCATTCCTACATGGCATAAGGCATGAAGGGATTGGATAAGAATCCCTTCTAAAATATTTATTATTTTAATGATATGCATGTGTTTTAGAGCGGTTATTGTATGTCAATGATAACCAAGCAGGGTATGATTCAAGAAAGAGAGACCTAAAGGACAAAGGGAGGAACCTCTGACAATCAAGGATGATTGAGATACTTGCAAGAAAAATCATGAACTAATGTGTCATGAATGCATTGACCAATCAGAATGATTGGGAACAATAGTGCTCGTGAGAAACACATTGATTTAATGCATTGAGGAAATGCATGTTTGCATGAGAGGAAAGGAAATGGACTTCCATTATGGAAGACAACATTTCAAATACTCTACCGGAGTTATAGAATGGTAAAGAGAGGAATTTGGTGGCCATAGATGTTGGCACCTTGGCTACCAATGAAGAAATAATGCTTGAATGTATTCATGTGAAACTTTTAGTTTCATGTGTGTTGATTTGAGGCTATGATCATCTCCGAGAAGGAGGGACAATCCTACTGTAATAATGAATATGGACAGGGAATCCATGCAAGAGAGACTGGTTGAATTCCAAGACACCATGGCAAGAGTGCCTAACATGAAAAAAATAATAATCTAAAATCAATGCAAGGGTGAATGGTATGTGAATGTGGCCATGGATATTGGCACATTGGATTAAATTCATTTAATATTGAATTGAATTTAGAAAAATTTGGTATGTTGAAATGATGCATGCGTAAGGAATGATATTTCCTTTTGATTTATATCATTGAATATATGAACTTAAGGGAATTGTTAGTATGCACAATTCTGAAAATTGTTTGGAAATCGCTGCAAGTGTGTAATGAAAATATAATGTGCATGAGAACTAACAATCTGTTTGGATGATTGAAGTTGAAATTGCAGGAAGAAGGTTCTTGGATATGACATTGTTGTAAGTCCATAAGAAATACCAATGCCTATTGATTATAAAATAGCCAAACTGCCATGAGAAAAAAATCTCAGGTTTGTGGAATCAAGTTCTTGTATGGAACGTATCAAAAATGGAATTGTGAATTAGAAAAATCTATGGGTAATAGATTTGAAAATAAGTTTGATTGAAAACTAATGAAAGCATATCACAAATTTATATATGCATGTGATATAGGTGATATTAAAAGGATCTTTCCAGGCAGGATAGATGATGGCTGTCAAATATGAAAAGCATGGAAAATGGCTACTATAGTGACATGAGAACTTTGTGATAAGTCATGATCGTCATAAGAATGTTGTGTTGTGGTGACACGGGTCGAAGGGATGCTTTCGATAGAGCAAGCTAGAAGGATACCTTGGTAGAGAAAGCTTGGGGGACAGTTCAGCTGTAAGACTCAACGAAGTCTCTGAAACTCTTCTTGTGTGAGAAATCCTAGGCAAGCAAGATGGATCACCTGAGGGACTGTATAGTAGAGAAGGGGATGCCCGAGCCTGATCTCAAAAGGAGAGTGACCACAAGGAAGAGGATATTTCTATATCTCATGTGAAGGAACTCGATGGAGTCTTTAAATTTTTTTCATTTGTTTACTGGGATCATGCACACAATAGGTATGTCAAGGAAGGAAGTGAGATGAGTTAATGAGACAACCATATGGATGCAAAACCATAAATTTCTCAGATAACTATTACGCTGATAGTAAGCTTCCTCTTTAAATATGGACAACAATAAAATGTTTTTGCATAAAAATTGAGGTTAATAAGATTGTTGTTTGAAACTGTTGCATGCATGTGTTGAATTCCAAGGGCCTAGGAATAGACCATACCAAGAAAAGGAATAACATTGTTGAGACAACTAAAAGAAGAAGGCATGGAAGGTGTTGCTAAAAAGAACAATGAGGATGGTGTTCCTTTAAGGGGGACGAGATTGTAACACCCCTATTTCCCCCAGCTTGTAATTAATCATAATTAACGATTTCCATGCAACGACAGACAAATATTGTAACTATGTTATTCTTTAATTGTAATTGCCAACAATTGACTGTGGGGGTGAAGCCTTAAAATTACTAACCATGATATCACTAGAGGAATGAGAGGGGGTTCTCTTAAGATAAAGGGCTCCAATCCTCCTTTCTGAAATATTTAATTTGGAAGTATTCAGATTATTTCCCTTAGCCCCAATTTCAAAGCAAATCAGTCAATGAAGGGGGGTTGGTAGTTGAACAAACCGACCACTCCAATAAATGGAAGTATGCAGGGTTGCCATAAAGGATAGGAAGACTTCAGCCAGAGGACAACAAGAAATATCACCAAGGGTTCCCAAGATTGACCGACGAGTTGCCTTCTGACAAAAGAAACAAAAGGACAAGTGGAGAACCTTCCCAAAGCTAGGTATGCAAGAAAAACATGAGGGTGGAAAGAGATATGGGAGAGGTATGGGGAAGAGACGAGAGTCATGGGGAAGAAGGAATGGATTGTGAAAAAACATAGTAACCGAAGGAGCTTGAACTATGAATGTTGGGTTGGAGAACCCAGAAAACCCGACCTGAACTAAGAGGGCCATGAGCTTGATGTTGGGAAGGCATCTAATAAACCTCGAAGAGGCCTGAGCTAGGTGGGTGTAAGGAAAATTTCTACCAAGAGTAGAGTGAAGGAGAGTGGCCTTCAAATATCATTAAGAAGATGAGAAAGATTCCCTAGTGGTATCATGGCCTGGCACGAGGGTGGCTAGAGTGATAAGAGTGAATGCATCTGAGCCTACGGTTGGGTGGAAAAGCGAACACCCACAGTCAATTGGATAGCTACATATTGTGTACAAATACATGTTTCTCAATCTGTGTATTTAATTGAAACAATGGTTTTATGTTTGTATTTGTGTCGTAGACGTGTGTGCCTGGGTAATAGGATATATATTGTTCCATTGGGAAGCATTTGTACTTAGATGATTAAGTAATGGAATGGGATTTTCTGTGTAGTGCTTAATCGATGGGATTTTATCTCACCTTGGATGATTGAGGAGTTGTACAAATGGTGTCCTCTGGTGAATGTCCTCGTGGGTACAACTATATAATTGTGTCCCCTGTGTGTGTCGTAGGTTGTTTCTCTTGCAGTGTACTTCCTGCGAAAGGAGTCCACGCAGATAAATTAAAGAAGGAATGATAAATTCCAAGAGAAATGAAGTGTGGTAACCATCCTATGGATGGGTCGATGTATTAAATATAAAAAGGTTCTGAGGGAGGCCAGGGAAGGACGATAAAACTTTGATATCCCAAAAAACAGTTAAGTCCCTACTTGGACCGTTACCTGAAGAAGCCCCTATGTGGGCTACAGAACCTTGGGTCCTGTATAAATCTCCCTGTTTGAAGGGAAGTTACAAAAAGTGTAAATATGCCTCCAAGTAACGAAGAGAATTGTCCTTACTCGACTTGGAAGTGGATTAACAAGTTCCTGAGGGCCTGGTAAGCTTTAGGAAGAAACTAAAAGAATCCTCGAGAAGATAAGTTCAAAATAAGACTAGAAATCAGATAGGAACCATGTGTTTAAGATAAGGAATATTGTTTCCATCAATCCAGCATAACGAGATCTTCTTGAATGTCGGTCGGAGGGTGAGCCATTGAAGTATCCCAATATCAGGGGGGGTAGCATGACTACGATAGAGGAAACTTCAAGAGTCGAGGAGAATCGTTGATATGATAAGGGTGGGATTAAACCTCAACCATCGATTTTCACATATCCCTCCTATTTGGGTGGTAAGTGAGGCAAAAAGGGAGAGTGACGTCGACATGACGTTCAGTGCCAATGTGGTAACCAACACTTTCCTGGAGATAACACGTGGCAACATATGATTTGTCAAAGGGTCGAGGATGGACCCCTGTTGGGATTAGGCCTTTGGATGGTCACCTTTAATTGTCATATGTCAGATATGTAGGTCGAGAGATCTGGACCATCCATTGGAAAGCCAGTTTATGAGCTTGTTCCAATCACTCTGAGGCAAAGGTATTGAATAATAATTCCTTTTTCGATACCATCGAAGCTTAGTAATCGACGAGAAGGCTAGAGTAAATCTGATTCATTGATGACTGTAAGGCAAGGTTAAATCTTGGTCATCAATCTGATGAGATAGATAGATCCTGACCGTTGGATCTAAAGTGGTGGGGCTCCAAAGGAAGACTCTGAGAGGAGATCCAGACCGTAGATCAAAAAAAAAGGAAATAGCTTCGAGAAATTATCTGGACTGTTGGATTTAACGAAGGGAGTACCTTCAGAGTAGGTCTTTTGGAGTCGTTGAAATGGGTGAACTCCAAAGGAGGGACTCTGAGGATGAATGAGGGTCGTCAATCAGGTAGATGCCGAGAAGTATTCTTAGCCATTGATCTGATGTCAGAGGACGAGGGTTGTAACCCCATGGTAAACTTAATTTAGTTATTTCATAATCATGGGATTAGTTTAACTAATTCCCTCGTAATCCATGACACTAGGAGATCGAAGCTTATACCTTGACCAGAACAGTCCTAATATCTGGTTCCTGGTGGTAACACGTCACATGACAAGTGATCCATGTGTTAAGACAAAGGACGACTACGTGTCACTCGATAATGAAACCACGTGTCACACATATTTGACTGAATGGGACAAGAATCCATGGGGAAAATGAGTGTCATGTGTCAAGTGGTATGAGCACCACATGTTATGTCAAAAGTCACACCAGGTGGAAAGCACTGGCAGGGCCACATGTCGAGCATAGAAGGTGCCACGTGGCGTAGTGATTTGGAACATGTAGGTGAGCTTATGTGGGAAATATGGATGCCATGTGTCAGGTGGAGATGGTGCCATGTGTAATGAAGAGATGATGCCACATGTCAAGAGGATTTGACACACGTAGGTGAAAATCCTAGAAAATATGGATCATTTGTTGAAGTTTGAAAGGTCGGTAAGGCTATGTGGTGGTCAAGAACGTCGACGACGATGAAGGCATCAATGATGTAATGAGAGTTGTTGATCAATGGTGGGTTGGAGTTAATCTCCACTGTAGATTTCCAAAGAACCCCTTATAAGTTATATAATGGACGATGATGTCATGAATGATGTGGCATGCCAACATGTTTGGAGGACAACAAGTGTCAGTACCTGGTCCGTTGTAAGGTCAAGGGTGGGCCCTGTTGGATCCATACCATTGGATGGTTGTTTGAAATTGCCAACTGTCGGATCTATAGGTAGAGAGATCCTGACCGTTCATCATAAATGGAAGGGTTGCAAGGGTTATATGTTGGCTATGAATGTCGACGACGATGCGATGAGGATCGTTGGATTTGTGGTCCATTGAATCTGGTACGTTGATCCAGGTGTAATGTCGTTGGAGCACAAAATAATTGAAGAGAGGGCATTAAGTGTCGATTCCTTTAGAATTGTTGGCACAATTAGAGTCGTTGGATGAGCAACACTAGGACTGTTAGATCTAGAATAATCCCGACTAATGGATCATTATCGAAACTTTTGGTTGGGTCCTTGTGACCCATGGAAATAAAATCTCGATGACAATGACTAGAGGTTCTGTGGGAATTGGAACTAGGGTTCGATGAACCGTGTGGTCAGTGCCACGTTGATTGAAACTTGGGATAGGAAGCCATGTGGCAATGAGTTGGAACCGGCCAATGAGGCCAAGAACTTTGTAAAGCCATAACTTTTGATTCAGAGCTCGGTTTGGAGCACGGTGACAGTCATTGGAAATCTCTTGATGAGTAGAAGACCATGGTGCCCTCGAGAAGACGTATTGAGATGAATGAGAAAAAGTTAAATTTTAATACCCTATCCCTTAAAAGGGTACTTAGGGGGTTGGGCGTGTTACAATACACCCTGCACTTTCCACCCCTGGATTTCCTTTCGAGGCATCATAAAAGAAGAGAATGAACCTATTTTGTTGGGAAATCCTTTTCTCCTTTATAACATTGTCGAATCAGAATTTCCATAGTGAATTATCCCACGGTTGAGTGATGCATGTCTTAATCAATTCATCCCTTACCAACATATATTTTATCCATTAATTTTCTTTCACATTTATTTATATGGAATTTTGCTTTATGTTTCCTTATGTGAGGATTACCTCATGTAGCAAGTCTTTTGCTTGGTTTTTACCAGATAAGGAAGTGAGGCTTCTTGCCTAAATTTGTCTTATTTTATTTTTTATTTTCGAGTGTTAGCACTCTGTAATTCCTAGAGGTTGTTAAGGGCAGAAGAAATTAACAGAGTTCACTTACAAAAACCACTTCGAAATTGGGATCTAGCCCTGCCAGCTTCAGAGAGGGATCTCTCTGTAAGATTTAGATCTATTTGAGTTTCAAATATTAGGCTAGTTAAAATAAATTGAGTTTGTTGTTTTGTTTATAAAGATTGGTTGAAGTATTGCATTAAACATCCATTGGGCTATGGGCTCTGTGTTAAAGATTAAGATCAGATACAATTTTTCTAAGATTTCTTCACAGGGTGAGATAGTGAGAATGTTGGATATTTTATAATTAAATGTGGTGGAAAGATAGAACGGGCGATGTAATCAACCAAGCAAAGAAGCAATTAAGAATTTATTTACTTAATATCAGATGAATAACATGTAGATCGCTAAAGACCAGAAACATAGTGCATAAGACAAATTTTGTTCATTAACTTTCTTTAAACGATTATAGACAGAAAACAAAGTGATTACAGAGTAAGATAACAATTAACAGAGCAATATAAACATCACCAACATCCAAACACAAGAATCATGTGAATTAGTCTTTTTATTACTAATTGATATTCTAAAAAATATTACAAAGACAGCTTCCTAGGCACAAAAATCAACCCTCAATACTTCTAAGTGAGAAGTATTTATACAACAATTACATCTGATCCTGTCATTAATGACTAGGATATGGTGGAGAAAAAAAAATCTAACTAACTAGATTACATATTACAAAATAATAGGACTATTGGTGATCTGTTCGAATCCTTGGTGTTGATTCTGAGGGAAATAGTTGGTGATTCATCAACTCGACTTTAACTGTCTTCCTCATGCTGACTTGGATGTCCACATCACCTCTATTCGAGCAAATAACATAGGTATTCCCATCTCTTTTGACTGGGGATGGAGACCTTGAGTAATCTTCTATAAGTTTCATCCATCTCTGTGTACTTGGAAAAGGTTGGATTTGTGATGAAGATGTATTTTATCTCATGTTGGATGCTTAGTTCCAACTGTAGAGTTTCTAATAAAGCCTTGCCTATTATGCTCCCTTGTATGCTTGCAAATTTAGAACCATCTTTCGCTACTGCGAGGATCTTTTGTTTGTAGTCTGACAGAGTAATCAATTTATCATTGATCACTAGTAAACCTGGAAGACCTTTCTTGTGCAGTGAGTCGACCTTGCTGAAAAACCTTTGCACTCCAATATCCATTGTCTGAGCTTTCTCCTCAAGTTGCAACATCAATCCCTTCTTGGTCAAAACCCTCTTTAACTCAAGGATTGTTTCTGTCCTGTCCTCAATTTCCAATGCTTCCAACTTTTCTTTGGTCGTGGAATTCAAGAACCTGATTATTTCTATGGCCTCGGTAGGATTTTCTCCCAATTCCCCCTTATATTGTCAATGGCTTATCGGGCTCTCTACACAAGTTCATGTTGTTCAAACACAATTTGTATAAGGGGCCATATCTTTGTCATTGACTGGCTTATGCCCATCCATATGTTTTCCTTGGCTTCTGATAGTGTCTTGGCCATGACTATCTCATTTTGCAACTTCTGTATCTCTTGGGTGAGTCTTTGTGACTTGTGCATCTTTGTGTTGTAGTTGGACTGAAACATAGATTTCAATTTCTGGAGGTTTCTGATCTCTTCTTGTAGTCTTTTGATTTCTTCTCCTTGTAGAGTCATGTCCTCCATTGACTTTGCCAATTTCTCAGAAGCATCTAAGGTTGTTACTGGGATAACTGATGGAATTTCTGCTATAGTGGTTCATGATGTTGTATTGACTTCTGTGAGAGGAACTGGTTGTAGTGGGATGACAGTCATTGGCACACTATGTTCTTTCTCTTTGACCAGATTATCTAGCTCAACCTCCATCTTTTGATCTGTGCATTCTGCTCCATAATCAATTTTAGCATTTCCTCCTTGTGGCCTTCAGTCTCGGCCTTTCTTTTGCATGTGACTCTTCAGTGGCTGGAAGCTTCAGTTGTTTCCTTAAGGATGCTATGTCAACGTTCTTAATCTTTAGTAGTTCCTTAGTTGCCTTAACATTTGATGGATCATATCCAATTTTGAGTACCAGCTCCTCCAGAGATTTGATCTTGATATCCTTTGCTAGGGAAGATATGTTCTCCATCTTCAAATGAGACTGGACATTGTTTAAAGAGACCTGCAAATTTGCAACAGTCATGGAGGTATTTTCCAGGGTGGACAAAATCAACTCCCCAGTCTTTATGTGCATATCCATTTGATCATCTGGATGCACCTCTTTGACATCGAATTCAAATGTTTCCCTCTTGTAATCAGAAACTGCCTTGGGATGAGGAACCTGTGCCTTAAGGAACACCATATGCATCCTTCCTTTCTCTGTGTCGAAGGAAGATAATAACCTGTGTTTTATTGTTGATGTATGCTTCCAAAATCGTGCGTAGTTTTTGTTGGTCAACATCTCATTCTTCTTTTTAATCAAGTTATACTTCTCAAATATATTAAGTCTTGTAGGCTCCTATGAGGACTTGGTTGAAAATGTAGTATCAGTCTATTTCTTGGATGAGGAAGTGGACATTGTATGTTGACTACCTGAGAAGAGTGATGAATGTGGTCCTTCCATAACTATGGTGGACTGAGTTTCTTCCTCTCTGGACCTATCAGGTGTATGGTTGGTTTTGGTCCTCTTCCTGTAGACTTGGAAATCTTCTGTTGAGACTTCTGTGATTGAGGAAGAGACTTATTTCCTAGCCCTCTTCTCTGCTTGTACCTGGGGAGTACTGGTATGTGAAATGTTGGTTGGTGAAGGTCGTTGTTCTGTGTCTAGCAGAGTGTTTTCTTCCCACTCAGTCTGGTTCATGAATTTCTTGATTTCAGGTTTAGGCCCATGAGCATAGGGAGAAATCTTGTTCTTAAGCCTGGTTTCTGCAATAATTCCACAGGGGTCATAGTGCCATGGGAAAATGAGGCTGAACTTCATTTCCTTTAACAATTTATTGGCTTCTTCCCCTGCATCTCTGTTGTTGCAAATGAAAGAACCTATCTGACCTTTGATCCTGAGCTATTGCTTCTTCTTGAATGCCATAAAGTAAATATCATCTGAATTTATCATCTGTCTGATATATTCCAGAGTGAATATCCTAACAGGAAAATATTTTGGCAGCTTGTAAGGGGGTAATTCACATCCATAGATACTGATTTCTGTATGATCCTGGTAGAGGTACCCGTCCCCTGTTTTAGCTAGGTCTGACATGTGTAGAATTCTCTAAATTTCCTCTCTTATCCTTGGTTCTATTCTTCCACTGAGAATGCATACCACTGGATGGTAGAATTGGTCAATGAACTTTTTGAAGTTGAACTCATATGAGTTCTTCCTCACTATTAATGTCCAGGAGGTCACAGGTTGAGGGTTACCATCTTGGTCCAACTTCTGTTGGGAGAAGGAGAACTTGTCTACTTGGAAAAAGAGGAACGGGTACACCAATATTGAAGAATACCTGAACATACCTTCTGTAGAAAACTTGAACAATTGTTCATGGATGTTGTCAGCTAGAAACTGACTGTAGTCAAACTGTGTAGTATCCTTTTCCTTAGTGGAGAAAATGGATAGAAATCCCAGAATGGGTTCATCTACAAATTCATCATAATAGTATCCTAGCAGGAAACATAGGGATGAGATGATCTAGTTTCCTTTGACTGAGAAGATTAAAGAATGGTACGGGAGATTCTTTTTGGGTAAACGAGCGTTTTTAAGTAGGAAGAGTTCAAATATTTGAGCTCTCTGCAAGAAAGACAGTTTCTGGTATAGCTCAATCAATATTTCAATGGAGAAGGGGGAGGCAGAATCATTTTTGGGTATCTACAGTATTTGATTTATCATTTCAAGGGTGATGGTGAAAAGCGTTTCTCCAGATGAAGAGATGATGGCCCTTTGGCCGGTAAGGTAGTGAGCTTGGCATTTCAGGGAAAATTTTGGGAAATGGTATGTCTGGGGAAAAAGGTACAGTGGAATATTGGACTCCCAGAGTCCGATCTCGTCACTCTGATCCAGAAAAACATTCTTGAGCCAGAAGTGTAATTCGAAGAAGTCGAATTCACACTTCGGCTCTGTAATTAAATAATATTTATTGGCCAAGGGTATGCGATCCAGGTTGACAGGAGGAGGGAGGAAAGGATTTTCTTCAATTTCGGTGGCTTTGGACTTGGGCACCATGATCAAACTGATACCTGCAAACGAAAAATGGCGTTAACTATGTTTACCAGGTTTTAATGGCGGTTGTTGACCGTAAGATTGATGGTGGTTGTCTTGAGAATGGGAAATGGTGGTGTCGACTGCATCTGGATCGATGAACAATGCAAAAATGGCAAAAGAACGAAGTTAAATGGTTGAATAGGGTGTTCGTTATGGAGCGGATGGTGGGTCGGACGGGCAAAGATAATGGTCGACTACATTGATTGGCCAACGAATATATTAGATGTGATGTGGAGGGCATTGAATGGTCAATGGGTGGATGGAGGTGACGTGGAGGGTAATGAATGTCCAACGGGTGGATGAGATGTGACGGGCGACAGGTGAGTGGAGTGTGACGTGTAGGATGGGTAGTGGAGTGTGACGACAGAGTGCGGAGGTGGTATGGATGAGTGGTTTGGCGGTTTAATCAGAAGGGGGGGTAGGTGGTAAGTGGTAAGGAGTGAGGGGGGTCCGAGTAAACATGATATTGACATGTTATGAGGGGCCCGCGCCTCGAAAACCAACAACTCGAATCCCCCCCATCGTTAAAGGCAAAAAGGTCGGGGGGGGGGGTCCAATATTTACTGCTGACCGTAGATCTGAGTGTGTTCTGATCACCCGCTAACATTAGTGCACCCTTTAGCCACAAAGCGCCAAAGTTGATGTATCGCCACAAAACCTAGGATATAAACATTTTATGGGTTTTTCTAGCTCCCCTTTCTTTATTTTGTCACCAAGGGGTCAAAAATACATCATTTCAACTCAAATCAAAGGCATTTAATCACCCTTTCATCAACTTTATTGGAATAAGACATGCTAAGCTATATCCTAATCTAGTTACCTAGCACATTAACCCAGATTAAACTGTTGGGTCAAAAATTACTCTAACCTAAGACATTTGACCAAGCTTAAACTGTATGATCAAACTTATTCACTACTTTATCTAATTTGGCTAAGATTAAATTGTTTAGCCAAATTTATTCCCTATCCTATCTACATAAATTGAAAGAGCTTGATCATGGTTAGACAATATGAATCAAGCCAAATTATTTCATGGGGTTTTATCATTTTCCTTTCTATTTTTATACCCTCTTTTGATTTTTTGTATTTTTTATTTCCTTTTCTTTTTCTTTTTCTTTTTGTAAATCATTTGCAGAATAAAATATTATTAACAATATAATGCAACTAGAAGAAGAGATTATAATCAGCAGGTGATCCTATGAAACATAGGGTTATAACATCGAGCAAGATAAATATTTTAGCATGAATTTTTTATTTTCCACCTGCACTCATTTTAAAAGAGGTTGATTTTTTAAGTTACCATGACAATTTTGGTATTAGGTTACAAACATTTCTTTAACGTTCCAAGGGGGGGGGGGGGGGNGGCTCAGATCCTCATAGTTATTTATTTTAGGGAAAGAGTTTTTAATGGTCAAATTTAGAGGGAATTAAGAGATTTCCTAGTTCCGCTCCATCCTAGCACGCACTGGGGTGGTTGGGTATGTTACATCCTTTGTTAAAGATCATTCCAAAGTATGGTGCAGTATATTGACATATTGAGAAGAATAAATAAGATTTATAAATAAAACCTTCAAATTGGACCAAAATATGATGAAGCAACAAGTGAATCAACTTCGTAGAGAAAGACAATTTGAGTTGGGGGATTGGCTATATTTGAGACTCCAATTGTATAAAAAATCTAATCTCAAATGGAAGAAGAATTAGAAACTAGCTCCAAATTCTTATGGACCCTACAAGATCCTTCACAAGATTGGAGAAATGGCTTATGATTTAGATTTTTTTCTTCATATATTCATAATTTTTTCATGTCTCTTGGTTAAAAAAGATTCTAAAACAGACTATGCCAGTACAGACTGGACTTCTAGAATTAGAGGAAGAAGGAAAATTGATTCTTGAACCATAAAAATTTATCGATAGATGTTCTCTTTCTCTTTAGAATACAACCATTATGGATCATCTAATCAAGTGGAAGAATATTTCTCTGGAAGAAGCTACACAGAAAGATGAGCAATTCATGAAGAAACGCCCTTAATTACAAGCTTTGAGGGAAAATATTTTTAAAATAGGGGGGCTATGTTAGGATCCTAACCCCAATTCATTATTGTTTTACTAGTTATAGTTAGGTTGGCCTAGAGTGTAGAATATATCATGCCTCTTTATCTCCTATTCATAAATAAAGGAGATTCATTTGAACATGCATCTTGTCTTGTGCATTTGATATATTGTAGAAGGAGGTTGCCCTCTTAGAGAGGGTTCTTATTTAGTGAGTCTCTGTCATTCTTAAGGCACATTATTATTTATTCTTTCTATTTTTATGAAAAATGGGGTATTTGGTCCATAACGTCTTTGTTGTGGGTATGTCATCATGTGAGAGACTAGTCCTCCATGTGAACTTCAACAACCAAAATCTTGTCGGTCTTTGCCATGTTCAAGAAGATTTTGAAACAAGATTCTCATTGATATGTTTTTCCTGCCTATTGTATATTTGGTCCATTGGAATATTACATTTCCTATTCAAAATAAATCCATGCCTCAATAAGTTCCTTCTAACACTTTGAGTCCTATAAAAGACTACCTTGTAGAATGCCAAAGTATTTTTATTTCAATTTAAAAATTTTCTTTTTTAGCTAAGTATAGGAGTGTGGTGTTGTTGAGAACTTTATGTGCTCCATGCATTATAAAATTGATCCAAGTGCGTATCGATGGCCACCCACATATTCCACTAGCTCGAAATACAGTTTCCCACCTTGGCAAATTTTCTACAGTTTTTCGGGTCACAAACTTCTGGGGTCCTTTTAGGCCCTAAACGACGATTTTTGAACGTTTGGGGGCTCAGGTGATAGCCAAAGGATTTGGACTGGGTCAAGTCGGAATGTGTTATTCTCATCTAGACCTTTCCAATGAGCTATCGTATGCCCCAAATGGAGATCGTATGCAAACATTACGCCCTCAAGAAGTTGATGTATCAACTACCCCCATCGGGGCCCACAAACCTTTTGGCGTTTCATCTTTCTGGGTTAGGGTTTTGGATTTTATTTTATGTTAAAAAGGCCTTTGGAGACTCATTGTAAACATCATATTCTTGCGAATGAGCATAGCCATCACATCTCTTCTCAGAGATAAGCTACCACCATTCTAGCGAGTTCATTCACTCTGTATTTTTATAGTTTCTGTACATTTCTCTCATTAATAGAAATTTTGTATTATTGTATATCTATGTTTCTTGCAATATTTATGTGTATTTCCTTATTATATTTCTTCCTTCATTTTGTTCTCAAAATAATATGGATCATTTGTATCAAAGCAAGCTGCTCCTTGTCATTTCTTAGTGCATGTCCCCGACGAGGTCATGATATAGAGAATTGGGTCTCGAGCTAGATTCTCTTGAGGAAAACCACTCTCGCTAGCCCAAGAGGCCTCCCATGATGGAAGAAAAGAGAGATGATGAAGCAAGATATTATATTCAGTTGTTTCTTGAGGAATACCTCACGCGACAAAGGGACAAAATGATGGAGACCCTTCGATGACTTCTGACAACAATAGACACGTCTTCATTCAATAGCCACTTTGGAAGCGTCGCCCCTTTCAAGGTACAAGTTAATTATGATATTCCTATGTTTGAAGGTTAGATAGATGCGGATGCTTTGGAAAAGTGGTTAAATATGCTAGAAGGTTATTTCTCTGTCCACAATTTTTCCGACGGGGAAAAGATCACCTTTGTGCTCCTTAAGGCTCTCCCCCATGTCAAACATTGGTGGGAAACTTACTTGGAGAAAAATTCCATAGAGGAATCTAGAATATTTGGGACAGAGCCCACTTGGTATTTTTTTATGGATGCGTTCAAAGAAAAATATTACCCTATTGGAAACTATGACGACCAGTGCATAAGATGGACAAAACTACATCAAGAGAGGGGCTAAACATTATTGGAGTTGAAAAATACCTTCCATACCTTGCACACCAAGATGTGTATCAAAGACTATGATTTTCATCTAGTTCTAAAATACCGCAGTGCTCTACATAGGTGCATCCAAACCGAAATGGATTTTCTGGACATCTCATCATTGGGAGTCGCTTATCGATATACTGTCAAAATCGAGCAGAAAATTAAGCAACAGAACAAGAGAGAATTCGGGTCTGCAAATCCATAACAACCGAAGTATGGTAAAGGCAACCCTAACTCATAGAACAACCAACCTCAAGACAAACAGTCCAAACCATAGGAAAATAAGGGTAACGTGAAGATGAAGAAGGACATTGGGAAGTGGTGCGACTTCCACAAAATCCCTTGGCACAACATTGATGAATGTCGCTCAAAACAGTCATTGGTGGTCGAGCTCAAAGAAACAGAGTTGAGCCCCGACTTGGACTTCGATTCAAAAAATAATAAAAGGAAACAGATCATTGATGCAGAACCCACTACTACTGTTGCAACCACAACAATCCAACCAAAAGAACCAGAGGAGACTGAGGAGGGGGAGCACCTCTTCCATTCATAGATGTAGGTGAAGGGGGATCTACTACATTTCATTGTTGATAGCGGAAGCCAAAATAATCTCATCTTAGCAGAGGTCGTCAAACAATTGGATTTGTCAACAAAACCACACCCACAACCATATAAAATTGGGTGGCTTCACCAGAGACGAGATCTTTGCATCAATCAGTAGTATCGCCTATCCTATGGCATCAATCCCTTCAAGGATGAGGTATTGTGTGATGTTACCCCACTGGAATTATGTGATGTTCTATTAGGCCAGCCATATATATGTGGAAGAATCATTTTGTTTATGAGTCTTGACTCCGTAGTGTCATTGTTACTCCGGGGAGTCAACTCTATAGGATACCAAAGGTAGTTCAAACAAATTTCCCAAAAAAACAGTGCCGCAAAGTAATCTCTCATATCGCAAAGTTTAGCCTCTTCACAATCCGATCAGAAGGTGAACATAAGTACACTGCGACCACTACAACCTTAGCCCGATACCTTTCTATCCAATGGAAGCAGGTCGATAAGATTGTACAATAGCACAAAGATATTCTTCCTTCACCTACGGAGGTTCCTTCGCATTTCCCAATCAAGTCAAGCTATAAAATATCCCTTCATAGCTCTATCGACCACAACCCTTTTCAGGTGTGCTTAGGGTTCCAACCATTATCTCCCAATGATATCTCTATCCATGTTTCATCTTCACCGACAGATTCCTCCCAAACTCAGACAGATCATGCAGTTATATTGGTTGAACAGTTCTAACCCCTCCAACAACAAGTTCATGACAACCTTCAACAAGCTAAGAAGGACAACTTCTTCAGCAAGGCAAGCAACTCACCAAGGTTCAGATTCAACAAAATATTCCTTGGGAACTTGATGCAATGGATATCATTGCTTCCTAAGGGGGGAGGAATGATCCAAGGGGATATCAGTGGCCACCCACCTATTCCACTAGCTCGAAATAAATTTTCCCACCTTGGCAATTTTTCGGGTCCCAAACTTTTGGGGTTGTTTTGAGGCCTAATCTTAATGTGTTATTCTCAGCTAGACATTTCCAACGAGCTATCGTGCGCCCCAAATGGAGATCGTATGAAAAAGTTATGCCCTCGGGAAGTTGATGTATCAACTACCCCCATCAGGGCCTGCAAATCTTTTGGCGTTTCATCTTCCAGGGTTAGGGTTTTGGATTTTCTTTATGTTAAAAAGGCCTTTGGATCCCCATTGTAAACATCATCTTCTTGCGAATGAGCATAGCGATCACATATCTTCTCAAAGATAAGCTACCACTATTCTAGCGAGTTCATTCACTTTGTATTTTTACAGTTTCCATACATTTCTCTCATTAATAGAAATTATGTATTACTGTATCTCTTTGTTTATTGCAATATTTATGTGTATTTCCTTATTTTATTTTCCCCTTCATTTCATTCTCAAAATAATCTGGATAAAAAACCCTCTTATGTGGCACAAGTTTCGCATCATTCTCCTTCGCATCATGCAACACCACATCTATGCAGAGCATTGGGAAAAGACCCCACACACTATGTAACGTCCCCGGCCACCACCAAGCTGAGAACCGCTACCAAAACAACCTTAAATTAGCCTTTAAAGCTCTGATACCATATTGTAACGCCCCCGGCCATCAACCCCACTGTCGGGCAATGCTACTACGCGAAAACATTCTCGTACTTATATATATAACATGCATTAAATCCATTTTAACACATTTAATGAAACTTAACCAACAATACAGAGTAATCACAGTATTATTGCTAACATACAGAATTAATGGAATCAACAGTAATTCATTCATGCAACAGAATACATGATAATATTACAAGCATCACAGACATGCATTTTAACTGAAATTAAACACATAATGATACTTATCTTTGATATTGTAGTAACTCCACCAACTACGTGCAGACCTTCCACGAACCTCCCAACCTTATACCACGCTGCTCATCACGCTCATCAGTGGGTCACCCTTGTGCTGGGACTAAGCTCCACCCAAGGAAACAAAATCCTAGACTAGGTTGAGGTTATAAGAAAACTGCACAGAGCTACTGGAAGGATTCTCTCCAGGATCCTTCTTACGCCCACTACTCACAGACTCTCATTCCCTACATGCATGTTCCACCCGGGCGTATACACCTTCACAAGCACAGTCCATTGGTGATTCACCTCCCTCTCTGGGTCTCGGAAACAGGCCAGATCAGGAAGTCTCAGAGCTCCATAGCTGGTGTTGGACTCTGATCTCTGGGAGAAAACCACTTCCCATCAGACTCTCTCACATGGAGAGAGTTTCTCACAGGCATGACAACCTGCCTCTTCTTCCATGGGCCTAACAACCCGCTTCTTCAACACACTCCCAGTGCCAGCCAAGTGAGGATAACAACCACGGTTCAACACTCATTCACACAGGGATGGCGACCATAACAGAAAATGGGCATAGGCCCGAAAATGGAAACAACCCACGCTAAAACACAACACTCTCAAGCGATTACTCAAGTGTCGGGCTCCTCATAAGGCACAAAATGGATCGCGGATTTTGGGTCTCAGGTGCATGCATGGTTTTTTGCAAGGTTTGAATACATAGGTCACAAGATTCACAGGAATACTCGGTCAGCTTCCGGTTCTGGTTTTCAGGAATGCATGACAAGAAAATCAAGTAGAGGACGTTCACAAAGGTCTCACGGTTTCAGACAGAGGATCGGGAAACTGGCAAAATGAACCCCCAACTTAGCTGACACTTCGCTTTTAACCGCATGCACCCAGGTCGAAACTTGTCTTCCTGGAGCTACATGCATTGCCTCTCCCAGGACTTAGGATAAAAACATGTTTGTCCCACAACTTTGGAATAATAATAAAATATTATTCTCAAGGACTTAAGCCCCTAAGCTTAGTCCCTCTTTCCAACCTTTCATCCCCCTTTCCCTTACCCCCTCTGTGGAAGCTTAGTCCCCCATCACTCTTTCTTCGTGGTCGGTCAACACGCAACAATGTTTATATATTATATTAATGATCTGCATAATTACATATACAAAATCAGGCTCCTAGCCTTTAACACTTAGGCTCTCTGGCCTAATAAACACATAAGCCCGCCAACTTATCAATACTCAGCTCATCAGCCTACAAAACATGATTATAATTCGTAACATTATTACGATTCATAATATAACTAGGGCACTACCGGGGGATATTACACACTACATACCATGTCATTCCTTCATCACCTAGCTCCCTTTGTTCTTCTCATCATTGTATGTTCTCATCCCTCTACTCTCACACTACTCTGCTCTATTATTCCCATGTTTCTTGATTCCATCACATGAGTTTCATCACTACCACACCTCGCACCTCCGCATCACGTGTGAATGGAGAGTGTTGAGAAGGGTCTTTTCACCCCTTAATTATAATTCCTCCACCCACACGATTTGAGTTTGAAGAGGTTAAACTCCAATCTTATTTCTCAATGACACATACCCACTTGGTGATTAAAGTTGTACATTTGGATACAATGTATTAGGTGGTAAATTAGCTCCATCGCTTTTCTATTTCTCCTTCAATGTTGGCACTCATATTGTTGTGTGCAAAATATTTTGAGGTTTTGAGTAAAGAACACAATATTACTTGTGTCATTTAAGTATATTTGAGAGTTTCTTCCAAGGAAAAATCCATAAACATTTGTTGTATTTACTATGAATTTAGTGGCCCGAAGTGATAAATATTTCCATTGGTCTAGTGCATACAAGTGGTGCTTGGAGAAACCAAAGTAGGAGCACATGAGGAAATAGTGTGGACCTTGGGATTAGTAAATGCAGGGTGTGTATTGGAGGTTTACAACTTGCATGAAGTGGTTGATTGGTGTATGGGGAAGTTTGATTCTAAATATAGAGTGAAAAAATTGGATAAAGAGAGAAAGTTTTATATTTCCCTTACCCCGACTATTTTCAAGAGAATGTTGAAGATCTTGAAGCCCACAATGATTTTCAATTTTTTTTATGTTGATTCATTCATGTAATCTCACAGTTGTGGATTTTCTATTTTGAACAAATGAATGGTTCAACAACCCAAAGATAAGGATTTAATGTTTTATTAGGCACATATTATGGAGTCATTTGACCCTTAGTGAGATATCTCATTATTGTTCGCCCCATTGATTGGACACGAGTCCATTGTCTTTACGTGTATGTATGTAATATTTGTCATTTACTACAATTTTCTTAGAAAGGAGATCTTTGAATGGGTCGAAATGGTTTCAAATGAGATTTTTCACTAGTTGATTGAGTACCAAAAGACTAGGAGGTTATACACATCATCTTATCTAATCTTTTCCCTAGTTTTCAACAATATATTTGAGGATTTATCGATTATAAATGGTGTAGACCCCATTGTCAAACTTATGTATTTGTGGCACACACTATTTTTGAGACACAAAACCTAGTATCATTTCTATGAAATACAAGATTGTTTTGTTAGGAAGGTAAAACAAATGATTTTAGGCATGGAACTTGTTTTGTTGACTATCTGAGGCAAGAAATTTTCTAATTGGAAAGGGAAAAAAATTCAAGGAAGATAATTTTGCATATATTAGGATGTATGGTTTTGAGGTGAAGCCTTATCATCTTCCCAAATTTGTTTGTGATTGTTTCTTCTTGGTAGAGGCAGTCATACCATATGCAAAATGGGGAAATATTTTTCATTTTATGGAAAACATATAGTGCTTCTCTGTGCCCTTTCAATTTTCCATGGTAATCTACATAAAATATGTTATAAAATTGGTAGAAAAGGCCAGAATATTGTATGCTTTCAAAGTACGGGATGCCATTGCAATGCCTACATATGACCCATAACATATGTTCATAACACATATGCTCTCCGTCGGTTACACTATGTGCTTCCCTTAATTTGTATCCCCCAAGAGGGTGGAGGAGATAATGAGGACATACCGGTGAGGGAAATATTGAATGATAATTAGAATAGGAAGGACCAACCCCCGTTTGCAGAGTGAAAATGTCAATATCCTTGGAAAACACTTTACTACCATAAGTTCTAATGTTGATTTAGATATCAAGAAGAGATGGGAGGAAATCACAGAGGAAAATGACAGGTACAAGGAAACAAATTAACAATATCATCAAAAGGGTAAATTAAGTTATGATTTTATTGAAGGCACTACAATAAATTCTCCTTGGAGCACTTCAATATCAACTTAGAGGACTACTTGTATATCCTTTGGAGGTAGAAGCAAAAATAAAACAAATAATATTGTTGGTAGTGGTGATGGTGGATATAATCCGAAGAACTTTACAAAAGAAAAGGAGCATGCCATCCCTATCCCTTCTAAGAGGAAGAGGTATATAAAAAATGAACATGGATTTTGTTGATACTGAGAGGGGGGTGAATCAGTATCAAGTGCAATTTAAAAACCTTTTTCAAATTATACTTAAACCATTCAATTATATCCAATGAGAAATTAACAATAGTATACGAGTTACACCAATACACCACAATACACCATGCACAATATATAAGAAATAATCAATAGTTTGTGTTCAAGGGAAGTAATGACTTCCAAAGGTAGCTACAGCTTCCAAATGTAGAGGGAGGGATAAACCTCCAAGAGGAAGATACAATCCTCCAATATCAAGAGAGAGTTGAACTCTCCATCCTTGCCCCTTCCTTCCACCCAAGAATGTATGAGAGATAATAAAACTTTATATTAAATCATCACCATCAACCAATCATCACATAGAACCTGATAATGCTTCCTGAGACTTCTTCAATTTCTGCAATTCTTCAATTCTTGGAGTACTCTAATCCTGTAGATAATATTACTCGATGTATTCTCTGAAAAATCCTCCAATTTTCACTCCTTGAATCCTCCCCAAAAACAGGTTATAGAAAGAATGGTAGACTTTATTCAATTCTGGTCTATTCAGAAGACCCAACTTGTACAGAATGGCCCGCGCTCAATATTTAACATCCAATTCTGAAACTCACACACAAGAAACTAAAGTCCGTACTATTTCCAATGGAATTGGTCCCACTTCATTTGGATTATGTATGAAGAAGTTATGTCTCTTTTACCCGGAACACCTGTTTATTGACTAGCTTCAGGACTGGTCACAAACCCTATCTTCCACAGAGTGTACCTATATAATTATAGCGAATCAAGAGCTGAACTTTTTATCAGAGGTACCTTGATATGTCTTCTCAATACCATTGAGATTTCACCATCTGAATCGTTCTAGAAAAAGAGTTATAGAAAAAATGGTAAGATGACCTGGAAATAACATACCTTAGAACACATCACCAAAAGACTTCATCCTCCCTTGAAATCTGGCCTTCTTTCACTTCTTATTTCCTCTGAAATTAGAATTATATCAAATGAATTGATAATTATGTTTATTTATACCATTTATGTCACTTCCTTTTAACATTAGGGCCAACCTAACACTTTCTTATTTTGTAATTTTTTTCTTTAATTATCTTCAAGGCCTACATGCACTTCCTTCTTCAATTCACTTTGTCATCTTCAAAAATTCATTTCTCCTCAACCATGAAGATCCACGTGACATGCCACATACCACCAGAAACAACATGATGTATACTATCCATTCATGGGTGTTGTATATGCATGTGCATTGTCCTTCATGTCCAAATACCTTTATCAATCTTGCGGTCCAAAACCCATGACTAGGGTTGACATCAATGACAACAACCAATCTTCCAACAGATTTTATCTAGAGGAAATGTTGAACATTGGGTAGATCATGTTAACAACATTGGAATTCTTGATATTTTGGTTGAACATGTTTTGGGGACTATGGCCCGAGTAAACATTGCTAAATTAGAGGGAAAAGAAACGGTTCAACGAAGTTTTCCTACATTTGAAGACATTTTTGTTAGTATGTGTTGGAAACCTAATTCGTTAATTTTATGGTATTTTGTATTATTCACTTGAGAAAGAATATGAAAAGTCACAAGTGAATAGGAACTGTCATTAGGAGTCCAAGAGACCTTTTGGAAGATGAATCTAAAGGTGATAGATCATGTATTTATATGTGTATCATATTAATAAAATGGATATCACATTGATCTCCATTATGGTGCATTCTAATAGTGTTAACAAAGCGCCTATCATTCTTAGGGCCTGGATTAAGCTATAGTAGTTGTTCATAGTGTCATGGTTTAACATCATGGTCAGTACTTGACACTGGTTTTGAAAGAAGCGTTTCATTTTCCTCCTTTTGCATACAAAAATGTCTCTCTACATGCTATTCCACCACTCTACCTTCCTCATTCACGTTGGCATTGTTTTCTCCCTCATCTTTGTGTAAGGTTTCTATCTCCCACTCTCAGCCTTGAAACAAACTCATGCATTCACATTCATGGTCACATCCACGCTATTGACAGCCTTGTTCCCCAACAAATTCATGGAGACATAGATGTCAAGAAATAATGAATCCATAGAAAGAGGGTAAGTGAGCACAATAGTGTTCTTGTGGCCCTGATAAAAATTCGACAGTTGGTTCTAGTCAATCTTCTTATCGTGGTATATGGTCCATGGCAACGATCATGCCATAGTAAATCATCATCTTATTATTAGGGTTCTGGGCAGAGATGTTGAAATGCATGTTCGCATTTAGGGATCAAATTTGAAGGTAAGGGTTATATTTCAAATTGAAGGGTCAATTTCATTGTAACTCTTCTACATTGACAAGTTAAAATAAATTATTCTTTTCGTATGAAAATTAAAATAAAATAAAATTTCACGCAAATTTACAAAAAATATACTCATTACTGCAACAATTCTCGATCATATCATTTTTTTTATAATTATTTATAAAATATCAAATAAATTTCTATAAAATGAAATTTATTGCAAGATTACAAAATTTTATTGTACCACTACAAAAAATCTTGGTCACACGTTTCCTTTATAATTATTAAACTAAAATTTGAAGAAAGTTATGTGATGATTCTATACCTAGTAAACTTGAACGAGAGTAAAATAAAATTTCTTAAGGTGATTTGGTCTCAGCTTTGCATTTAATAACTTTAAAAAGATTTCAATCATATCTAAACAACCTGCACTTCACATGTTTTATGAGGAAAAATTACATTCAACAAATCAAATTTTGACAAATCCCTCTTTACATTATTTTTACAAACACATATTACTATTTACAACACAAATCAATTAAAATAAAAAAAATCAGTACGCGCAATCTATAGACATATATTAGAAATCAATTAAAATACATTATTATCACTACACTCATCTCTTACTATGGCATAAGAATACGCATGGCCGATCAACAAACACCTCAGTTTCAAAAGATGGGTGACTAACAGGTGCAACCAATGTGTATAAGATGGGTAGTAGGTACCATGCATAAGAAGATGCACAACAAATCTGCAAAATATGGGTAGTAGGTACCATGCACAAGAAGATGTAGGGAAGATCTGCATAAGGTGGGTAAGTACCAATCGTGGGTACCGTGCACAAAAATACTTGCGGCTGATCATAAATCCGAGCAAGTGGAGCATATAAAAAGAAGACACATGTAGGTACTATTCATAAATCCAAGCAACAATAGGATGGGGATGATTCAAATTGAAATCATTCCTCTTCTCCGAGGAGCAAGAGAATTCACCACAATCAAAGTGTTTGATCCTCAATCTCCATTACTAACCTGTAGCTTCAATAAATAGGAGATACATGCATGCATGAGCTCTGTGAAAATAGGATTGTATTGTAAAAAATGAAAACAATTCCTTTTTTGAAGTGACATGGAACAAGGAAAAAATGTGAACATTCTTTTTTTTATTGCTAAGGTACAATGGAAATTGACAAAAAAAAAACATAAAAACAATGACAAGCGGACCATATTAAAAAAAAAAACCATTACCCTTCAATTGAAAAAATATGAAATATTTTTCATTTCAAATTTGACAACTGATTTTTTTATTTTCATTTTCATTTGCATAGGAAATAATTTGATGTCCTTCTATGATGGGCTAGAGGGCTCGTGACGGGCAATGAAAACTTCGATTTCGATCCCTAGGATTCACATTTGATATCAACCTATGAATTTGAAACCTTCAAGGAGTTTTCATGCTCCTTCCACTCAACCTACAAAATAGGCTCTTTCGCTACCCGAGCCACGTTAACGCGTGCATGATTTCCAGTCTTATACATCTTTCGAAGCCATGGGTTGCCTGTGAGAGAGTTTCTTTGTTGTTTTTTCTGCACTTAATGGTTGCTCCATCACCGTATCAGTACTCGAGCTCATTTCCCCAATCATACTCGTTCAACAATTGCTCTCAAAATGCTCCATCACCACAACAATACTCTGAGATATCTTTCAATCATTTCCCCTTGATAACCAATAGCATAATGTATATAACGATTAGCATAGCATGTTCGAGGAAGCCAATTTAATCCTGGAAGGTAATTACTTTGTCTTCAAATGAATATTGATGTTTTCTAACATGGTCATTAAAGATTACCTGGTCAAGGAGTGGTATTATTGCTCGTCATGAGGTTTATCTACTAAATGCATCCAAAGCACAAGTAGAATTGTCATCAAAATCCTTTAGAATACATGATATGTTTCATAAATTTGGTGTAACCTTCCAATTTGACGAGTAGAATCAATTCTAATTCCTACCATACTTGGTAGTGGTATATATCTCCAACCCATAACAACTACCTAACATAAAGTTGAATCCCATTATAACATTTACATTGGCATCACTAGATTCCTCCATGGCATGGATGTGATATTTCTAGTTCCCGACCATGGTCACTAAAGTTTTCTAATCAAATAATACTTTCCTTCTCAGTGATGAAGATCACAGAGAGACCGATAGACTCAAAGCATCGACAACACATGCAATCCTGAATATCAATTCAACTCCAAAATCAAGAATAATTGTAACTTGCAAATAGTATTTTTCTATGTTTACTTTTACTTTTTTGAAATATAGTTGAATCACATTGTAAATGACTGCATTTTCGATAGAAGTCGACACCCTCCATTTGCTGAGTTTGAATTATTGAGTCTGATTGTTAAAGGGTGGAGTTGCAAGAAACCCTTTGAGGTCTAAGTTGGTCTTTAAATGGATTGAATTGATGAATTATTATATTTATTGAATACTCTAATACTCTCTATTGTTGACAATACGATCATAATTGACAAAGAAACTCTCACTAATGTTCTAGCATGTTTACAAGATTCACAGGTAAAAATTTATAGAATTTTCGCAGCTTGAATCACAACTCCACCAAGATGAAATATAACAAAAGAATCAACATTTTGAACTAGTCCTTGTTCAAAACAATTCTCTTTTTGAATTTGAGAATGATTCCTATCAGCAACCATCACATGATCAAATTAGTGATGCCACTTCAGAAAAAGATTCAATTGAAGATGAAACTTTTCATAAACAAGTTCCGCTTGCACTTTCCAATCCCATCATCAAACCTTGGGAATAAATCATCAACAACAAGTGCATAATAGGTATTGGATACAAAATGGAAGTGACTTTTCAAATTCTAGATTATTCCAAACCAATCCAGTCCCAGAGTGTTGGATTCCTTCAAGAAAATTCATCTTCACATGCTCTGGTTCAAGATCAGATTCCTAAATGCCAACATTGTCATCGAGTTGGACACATGGAGGATCTATGTTTTGATATTCATCCTCGTGAGCATCATGGAAAGAATAATCATCCTTCAGACATATGTTCCAAACACAAGAAACCTGCAAGAGTAAAGAATCACTATGGGTGGATCACTTCTTGGCAATGGTCATCACCATCCAAGAATATATATCAGACATACCGAAGAATTCATTCTTGAGTATGAACACATATTGCAATGGAAATATTTTCATATTTTCACCTTGTCTCTCACAAGGAGGAATAATATCAATGATTGATAGTCAGGCTTCAAGTTTCGAAGTCCTAACAATCGAGCAAGAACAAGCGAGCTAGAGTGAGAGCCATATTCCATCAGCATGATTTGGTTGTGTTCTTCCTTAAACCACCATTTAGTAGAAGACTTATAACTTTTTCTAGACAAGACTTATATCTTTTGCTAGACAATAATTTTTGGTCATATTTAAACCACCATTTGAGAGCATTTCTAATTAGCAGAAGACGTCAACTTCTAGCTATATTGGGAAATGTTTTGGGAACCACTGAACTTTAGAGCAAAGTTCCATAGTTTTTGGTCTTCCTTAAACCACCATTTAGTACAAGACATCAACTTCTGCTAGCCATTTGGTTTATGGTCATCCCAAAACCACCAGATTTAGAGAGCACATTTAGCCATTTGGCAGTTGTCCACTTCTATATTTCATATCTCTGTTTGGGCTAACATACACCCCTTCGAATTAAGGGGGGAGATGTTGGAAACCTAATCCATAAAGGTTATGGTATTTTGTATTATTCACTTGAGGAATATGAAAAGTCATAAGTGAATAGGAATTTTCATTGGGATTCCAAGAGACCTCTTGGAAGATGAATCCAAAGGGAATAGATCATGTATTTATGTGTAGCATATTAATAAACTGTATATCACGATGATATCCATTATGGTGCATTCTAATAGTATGCATCTTTAAGTTATGATAAAGCTATTGGTGAATTGCTAGAGCATGTAATTGGTGAGAAAGAAGATGAAATGGAAGAGGTGAGGAAAAGGGTAGCTGAATTGGAAAGGGTGTTGAACCCTTAGGCTATCAAAACTCATATACTTGTAGAGACTTTAGATGATCATACTGGGAGGCCAAACAAAGAAAAGACAACTAAAGGATTGTTATCTTGTGTGAGAATGGTCATTTCAAGCAACGTGGAAGAAATAATGACTTTGTTGTTAGACTTCTAGTGTAACACCATGTTTCCCCCAGTTTGTAAAAATAACTTGACTGGCCAAGAATTGTGGCAAACTCAGAAATGTGAATAATATTATATATATATATTGTAGGACTACTGAGAGGGGATATGCTAAAAAAGAGACCACGATGGCTGGAGAAAGGCGGTGGAAGGCACCTAGAATGGTGGCGTTAACTTCCACCGAGAACAATACCGTATTTGGACTTCACTGGCCCGGAGAAGCAAGAGCGGCTCGCTGGCCCCGAATTAAATGTCTCGCAAGCTAGTAGGTAGATGGATCCTCAAGATTTAATGAGGGATGGGGGGGGTGAACCGCCCATCCGTAGAGCCGTCAGGCCTGACCAGTGCGAGGGAAATCGTGCCACACACAACCTTGCAAGAGGATAAGGCGTGAGGGAGAAGCGATTAGGGGCAGAGGCGAGGGGAGGAAGAGAACTCTGGAGATATGCAGAGTGAGTGATAGTAGAGAAGGGGGAGAGTAACCCTCGTTCTCGGTCACTGGAAAACCAAGACACAGTCTCGCAGCATTGTGGTCTCAGCTCAGGGGTGGCTAGTGGTAAATCCTATCGGAATCGCTGAGCCTACGGTTGGGTGGAAACGAGCACCCCTCTCAGCAGTTGCACTAAGTTCTGGTGTTATTGTTGATAAGTGTTTTACATCTTACACCTTGAAATTCATATGCTGACATATATGCTCATAAACTGTGAAATTGTGAATCATTACAGTATAAAGACTGTTTGTGCAGTGTTTTGATAAGAAAGAGTAGATGTATGCTTGTAACAGAAAAACCATGCATTGCTTATGTTGATAGATAAATTTAATTATGTGAAAGTTGAACCAAGTTAGACTTCCAGTCCATTCTCGGGAATTTGTTTCCCCTTATCTGTCTCCAGGAATGCCCCGGAATAGAACTCTCCACAGAGTTACCCCTCTTGGAAAAGTTTACCAAGAACCTGGAAAAAGGACCTGAATGCGGAAATCTTAGAAACCTTGTACACGGAAGAATGATCCTCTTGAAATCCCGAAGTAGCAGCGTAGGGATAAGTATCGATCGATGGATGAGATCCCATCGGAAGATCTGCAGTCGTTCACGACCGTTAGATTGGCGGAAGAAACAAGGGCATTACATGCCTTACCCCTTTTCTTTTATCTTTGTGAGTAGGGAGGAAATCGAGACCGTAGATCCCCAAGGTCTATGGGAGTATCTGAACCGTTGGTTTTTCCCCGTCCAGAGAGCAGTGGGAGAGTGCACGGTGTAGGACAGGTCTGAGCCGTTGGATCTTAGCTAGAAAACCCGATAGCCGTTGGATCTATTAGGAGATGTAGGAGGGTTAAGCCCTCGTAAACAGGGGCGAAGGTCCCGAAAGAGGAGTCGGTACACGGCGTGGGACTAATCTAAGTCGTCAGATCTTATCTAGAAAACCCGATAGCCATTGGATCTGCTAGGAGATGCATGAGGGTTAATCCCTCATGAACAAGGGCGAAAGTCCCGAGAGAGGAGTCGGTATCGGGGATTCGGAGTTCGGGATTTCGAGAGTCCCGATGACAAGAGATCGGGACACTCCATGGTGAAAATCCCGATATAGATCTAGACCGTGCATCCGTGAAGGACACGTGGCGGAGATCGAGAGTCCATCGGTATTTTGGATACCCGGGATTCGAGTTGACAAAGGATTTGCGTCACGGGGGGTCGCAAGTCGTGAAATCGTGAAACAACGAGGACCGTCCATCTGAGGTAGGATACGTGGATGATAGTTCCTCGACCCCTCTCCTCCTTTGCAAGCAATGCACGAACATGATCCCTTCGGAGGATCCCAGGGTCTGTAATGATCGTTAGATTTAAGAAAGAGACGCAGGCATTAATGCCACGACCCCTTTTTCCCTTGCAAGAGATGAAGGAATTGGGACCGTAGACCCCATGGTCCATGGAAGTACCTAGACCGTCCATCTATAGAGCACACGTGGTCGTTGGTAAGCGCTTCGGCATTTTGGCACCTGGGAAATAAAAGGGCAAAGAACCCTTGTCTTCGCGAGTCGTGAAATCCCGATCACTGAAACCCCGAAATAGCGTGAGGTGTGAATAAGTTTGAGAAAGGCGGGATTTAATCGTGGTTGTTGATCATCCTGAAAAGATCATGACCATTGATCTTGGCTGAAGGTCGTCGTCATCCATCGGAAGGACACGTGGCTGCCGGTCGACGCTTCGACGTTTCGGCATCCGGGAAACCAGAGGGCTAGAAAACCTTGCCCTCGTGATTCGTGAAATCCTGATATGCACTGTAGTGGAGAGGAGAAGTGTCGAAAGAATCGTGACCGTCCATCATGGAGACGCGTGGTGAGCGGTTAGAGATTTGGGAAAAGTCCCGAAATCCCATGGACCATTGGATCCACTCTCTTAAGAGCCGTCGATCTCTTACACGAACTTCCATATCAGAATTCGGAGATTTAAATGACAAGGAGTCTTGGAATCGTTGCATTTCGAACTCCCGAGTACCGAAACCCCGAAAGCATCCATACCGTCAGATCAGGAGAGGCTTACCGCCATTGATCTCCCCTTGGAGGGAAACTTGGGATACTTCGTGGTTTTCGGGGATTTGAATGGGAAAGGAAGAAGTCTTGCATCATGATTTCCCAAATCACGAAAGGCTGGTAAGGGCTTTGTCGGTTTAAGCGCGTGGTCACGAGGACAAGGCCCAAACAGGAAACTTGTACTCACCAGCCCTTTCGTGGTTCGGCGCTCCGCTGTGTCAGGGTTTGCAGAGTCGAAGGACTCGATGCTCTGGTAGCACTGAGTCGCGATGAGCACTGAGTCATGATGAGCGAAATAACGCCTTATTTGTTCGACCTATGGTCGTGACCCGCGATCCTATGGGAACAGACGAGGGAAGAGCTAGCTTACGCTAGACCTTCGTAGACATTTCGGGGGTCTGACCATTGAGATATCGATGAAAATTTCGATTTCACATGGTGGGTATGTGACAAATTGGTATCAGAGCATGGTTACAACACTCGACCTGCTTGGGATCATGAACGAGTTGCGCAGAAGCTCCGTTCAGAACACTCTTAAAAAGAGTAACCCTCTATCTTAACCCTCTTAATTCAAAAAGGTCAAAGTCCGAAATGAAAACCCGACTGTGTATGCATGTGAAAGAAATATGAATTTTGCCCGGGTTATAAAAATGTATCTAATTATTGACTAACAACCAGTGTTTGTCTTTTCACACAAGCGGAAGATCAACCGCGGGAAGTTATCAACACATAGTATGGTGACTCACCATGAAGTGGGAGAGGGCTCCCACAATAGAGACAAAGAGTCTGACGAAAGAAGGGTAGTAGGGACCCCTCCAGATCTAGCCGAGACTGTGAGGAGTCTCATGGTCGAATTACAAAACTGCAAAGCTGACAATGAAAGGATGATGAAAGAACAAGAAAAACAAACAGAAATTAACGCAGTTTTACTGCAGAGTTTATCCGATCTACAAAGACAAATGCAGCATGAAACTGAAACTCAGAAACATGGTCATATCAGTGGCCACACTGAGAGGAGCACCTCGAAAAAGGTCCACCCTAGAGGTAAAGGACAAGTGTCGGATGATTCCTCTGAGAAGGAAGTTGGCAATTCAGAGGGCTCTTCTAGCAGTAGAACCAGTTCCTATCCCCGAAGAAAACAGAAGAAGCAAAAGTCTTCCAAAGGTATAAAATTCAAAGAATTCAGAAAGGCCAAACCACCCTCCTTCGACGGTGAAATAAAGAAGGGAGAGGAAGCAGAGGCCTGGCTGCTTGGACTAAAAAAATATTTCAGAGTCCATGATTTTTCAGAAAATATGAAGGCCCGAGTGGCCACCTTCAACTTGAACGGAAAAGCTTCCATTTGGTGGGAAGACCTTAAGAATGTGAAAGGGGTTCGCGAAGAGGACCTGTCTTGGAAATGATTTGAGAAGTACTTCCGGAAGAAGTATCTGTTGGAAAAATATTTTGACGAAAAGACTAAAGAGTTTTATGAACTCAAACTAGGACAACTTACTATAGAAGAATATGTTAATAGAGTCCTTGACTTGTTGAGGTATGTACCTTATATAAAATCAGAAAAGGCAAAGGTGCAACGCTTCATCAGTGGGCTACCCAAGGAATATCGGAACAGAATTGAATTTGATGAGCCAAAGACCCTACAAGGCACCATTCGAAAGGCAACCTATTGTCATGAACAGTTTGGGCATCGAGCAGAACCTCGTGAAGGATGGAAACCGAAGAATAGTTCAAGATTTCAGAAAAAGGGGATCAAATCCCAAGGATTTAAGAACTACAAGAAGAACCCAAGAATGAACTTTCCAGCTCAGAGTGTACACCAGCAGAACTTTCCCTCATCGGGCGGAAATAAAACTTCTGGACCTATACCAGTGAAAGTGGATAACACCAAGAGAGAACCTCTGAAATGTTGGGGTTGCGGAGAGGAACATCTCCTGAGAGACTGTCCACACCGACAACAGAATAGTCGGAGGATTTATAACATCCAGGAAACTACTACCGTCAATGATGTGGCCAGGAG
>ML783597.1:143297-165146 GCA_009831015.1 Picea engelmannii
CGCGCCACACACCCTCGCAAGAGGATAAGGCGTGAGGGAGAAGCGATTGGGGGCAGAGGCAAGGGGAGGAAGAGAACTCTGGAGATATGCAGAGTGAGTGATAGAAGAGAAGGGGGAGAGTAACCCTCGTTCTCGGTCACTGGAAAACCGAGACACAGTCTCGCAACATTGTGGTCTCAGCTCGAGGGTGGCTAGTGGTAAATCCTATCGGAATCGCTGAGCCTACGGTTGGGTGGAAACGAGCACCCCTCTCAGCAGTTGCACTTACTTCTGGTGTTATTGCTGATAAGTGTTTTACATCTTACACCTTGAAATTCATATGCTAACATATATGCTCATAAACTGTGAAATTGTGAATGATTACAGTATAAAGACTGTCTATGTAGTGTTTTGATAAGAAAGGGTAGATGTATGCTTGTAACAGAAAAACCATGCATTTCTTATGTTGATAGATAAATTTAATTATGCGAAAGTTGAACCAAGTTAGACTTCCAGTCCATTCTCGGGAATTTGTTTCCCCTTATCTGTCTCCAGGAATGCCCCAGAATAGAACTCTCCACAGAGTTACCCCTCTTGGAAAAGTTTACCAAGAACCTGGAAAAAGGACCTGAATGCGCAAGTCTTAGCAACCCTGTACGAGGAAGAATGATCCTCTTGAAATCCCGAAGTAGCAACATAGGGATAAGTATCGATCGACGGATAAGATCTTGTCGGAAGATTTGTGGTCGTTCACGACCGTTAGATTGGCAGAAGAAACAAGGGCGTTACATGCCTTACCCCTTTTCTTTTATCTTCGTGAGTAGGGAGGAAATTAGGACCGTAGATCCCCAAGGTCTATGGGAGTATCTGGACCATTGGTTTTTCCCCATCCAGAGAGCAGTGGGAGAGTGCACGGTGTAGGACAGGTCTGAGCCATTGGATCTTAGCTAGAAAACCCGATAGCCGTTGGATCTATTAGGATATGTAGGAGGGTTAAGCCCTCGTAAATAGGGGCGAAGGTCCCGAAAGAGGAGTCAGTACACAGCGTGGGACTAATCTGAGTCATTAGATCTTATCTAGAAAACCCGATAGCTGTTAGATCTGCTAGGAGATGCATGAGGGTTAAGCCCTCGTGAACAAGGGCGAAAGTCCCGAGAGAGGAGTCGGTATCGGGGATTCGGAGTTCGGGATTTCAGAAGTCCCGATGACAAGAGATCGGGACACTCCATGGTGAAAATCCCGATATAGATCTAGACCGTCCATCCGTGAAGGACACGTGGCGGAGATCGAGAGTCCATCGGTATTTCAGATACTGGGGATTCGATTTGACAAAGGATTTGCGTCACTGGGGGTCGCAAGTCGCGAAATCACGAAACAACGAGGACCGTCCATCTGAGGGAGGATACGTGGATGATAGTTCCTCGACCCCTCTCCGCCTTTCCAATCAATGCACGAACATGATCCCTTCGGAGGATCCCATGGTCTATAATGACCGTTAGATTTAAGAAAGAGACGCAGGCATTAATGCCACAACCCCTTTTTCCCTTGCAAGAGATGAAGGAATCGGGACCGTAGACCCCATGGTCCATGGAAGTACCTGGACCGTCCATCTATAGAGCACACGTGGCTGCTGGTAAGCGCTTCAGTGTTTCGGCACCCAGGAAATAAAAGGGAAAAGAACACTTGTCTTCGCGAGTCGCGAAATTCCAATCACCAAAACCCCGAAATAGTGTGAGGTGTGAATAAGTTTGAGAAAGGCAGGATTTAATCATGACCGTTGATCATCCTGAAAAGATCACGACCATTGATCTTGCCTGAAGGTCGTCGTCCATTGGAGGGACACGTGGCTGCCGATCGGTGCTTCGACGTTTCGGCATCCAAGAAACCAAAGGGCTAGAAAACCTTGCCCCCGCGATTCGTGAAATCCTGATGCCCGAAATCCCGATACGCACTGTAGTGGAGAGGAGAAGTGCCGAAAGAATCGGGACCATCCATCAGAGGAGACGCGTGGTGAGCGGTTAGAGATTTGGGAAAAGTCTCGAAATCCCGTGGACCGTTGGATCCACTCTCTTAAGAGCCGTCGATCTCTTACACGAACTTCCATATCGGAATTCGGAGATTTAAATGACAAGGAGTCTTGGAATCGTTGCATTTCAAACTCTCGAGTACCGAAACCCCGAAAGCATCCATACCGTTGGATCAGGAGAGGCTTACCATCATTGATCTCCCCTTGGAGGGAAACTTGGGAGACTTCGTGGTTTTCAGGGATTTGAATGAGAAAGGAAGAAGTCTTGCATCGTTATTTCCTGAATCACGAAAGGTCAGTAAGGGCTTTGTCGGTTTAAGTGTGTGGTCACGAGTACAAGGCCCAAACAGGAAACTTGTACTCGCCAGCCCTTTTGGGGTTCAGCACTCCACTGTGTCGGGGTTTGTAGAGTCGAAGGACTCGACGCTCTAGTAGCCGTGACCCGCGAAAGAACGCCTTATTTGTTCGACCTGTGGCCGTGACCCGCGATCCTATGGGAACAGACGAGGGAAGAGCTAGCTTACGCTAGACCTCCGTAGACATTTCGGGGGTCCGACCATTGAGATATCGACGAAAATTTCGATTTCACATGGTGGGTATGTGACATCTAGGGAATTGTGAATGAACCCTCTTTCATTTCACAAGAGATCATGGGTCTCAATGAAACATTAGAAAGGGAACTAAGAAGAGATGAAGTTTTCTATGAGTCTTATCTTGATAATTTCACTAAGAAAATGAATTTTAGAATCCTTCACCTAAGACGAAGGGGAAATTTCCCTTCATCTAGTAGGCTCAACGGAATAAGAGGGGCTGGGACAACATAATTGAGACTATGTAAGAACATATAGTAGCTTGTGATGGTATGGAACATAGAAAGTCTCACATGTTTTTCAAAGTAATCAAATTCATCAATAAATTGGAGTACCCAACCCTTGTTCGAGATGATAACATAACTACAAAAAGAATATTTACAATCTCTTTTAGTGGATATTAACGCTACTTTGGGGAAAATTTTCGATACCCTTAGCCACTTTTTTGATGCGGAGGTGAATAAATTCTTGACAGATTTTGTCGTTGATAATGTGGAAGGAAACTCGTTGTGTAAAGATTGTTTCCACATCTTATGTGGTATCTAAGATGAGTTGCTCACCTAAAAGTGAAGGAGGATATTGTTATGGCTCCACTCCATGACTTTATCGAGACTTAGGTGGACCAACCAGTGACTACTTCTACTAGATCATTGTGAAATAAAAATAGTTAAGGTAGTTAAGTCACAAGATTTATATAGGGTTTAATTGAAGCAACATAAAAGGGTTTTCTTAGAGAAAAAGAGGGGTTCACACAACATATTTTTTCCCTCCTAATTATGTAAGTAAGAGTGATTCATATTTCCTCTTGTTTCCATGCTTTCTTCTAGTCATGTCTTTTGCCATCTAGTTTTCATATGCATTGCAATGATGAAATATTGGCACTAACTAACCTTCCTCTTTTTTTACATCCTCTATTTCCCTATGTTTCCATGTCCACATGAGCCCCCTCCTAGCTCGCAAGAGCAAATTATTTCAATTTATTGTTTAAGTAATTGTTATAAGAATTTTGTAGAGGCTTGTGTGGCCTACCATTTTTTATATCTCAAACTAGTCATATTTGGGATCTATTTGTGAAAATATCCACACATAATTATTTCAAGTCTTGTATTATTTTTATGCTCTGATGTTGACCATTGTTAAGTGAAATCTCGAGTATATGATCTTTGTTCAAACCTATTTTGATTGATACTAAAACAATATTGAAAATTTCTCTTCCATATTCATCTTGTTTTTCTTTTTTATGCTTTTGCTAAATCATGTTTGTTTCATTTGCTTACATTATATTTTGAAAAGGAAAAAAATATGTGATCCTTGGCATCATCAATAGGTTTCTCTTGTCCTCTGGTGAGCAAGCAATTAGATTCTTCCCTCCTACCAGTAGATCAAAAAATGGATTAGGTTCTTTAAGGAGGGATATAATAAATGCTTGTCTTCACCTAATCTAATCTCCTTATATTAGTTGTTATGGGATGATATATTGTACTTATCGTAGTTGAGTACTTGTTTGGATCCCATATGCCCTTCCTCCATGATCAAACGAAATCCACTATTTTCCACCTTTGTATATGCCCCCCATATCAATCAATCAATCACCCTTCTAATCGTTTTCTTTACTCATGCAATTAGACAACTCTTTATGTATACAATCTGTCATGTTTACACTATGCAAGTAGTTTTGAAACTATCCAGCCCATTCTTAGATAGACATAATGATTTAAAGTTCATTTGTTAATGTAAGTAAAATATTGCTCTGTCTGAGCTTAGAAGCTTATATGGGGGTATTGTTTCCTAGCATTTATCCTGCTCCATTTTGACAAAGATAAGCAGAGAATATCATTCATAGAGAGGAGAACCATCTCTTTAAAAATGAAGGAGGGCACTCTTAAATTCCTTGTGAATATTCCCCTTAGTGTTGATGTTGATTGTCTCTAACAACCCTTGGTATCCTTAGATACCATGTTGAAATTCCCCTACCCAACACCCGACAATTAATTCCAAATAAATCACTTATTGAATTAAAACACAACTAAGTAATCAACTAAACATGCAGCAGAAGCATAAACTAGGAAACCAAAATCTCATGCATAAGACATCAATATTTTCGGGTATAAACCCCTCAAAAAATCCTGGAGGGAAAACCAATACTTAGATTCTTTTATTATGGTCAAATCAGGGCTCCCGTAATAGGGAAAATGGCCCACTAAGAGAATATACATTGCAAACAAACCTAGCAATCCCTTTGTTGTTGTACGACCATGTACCAACACTTTTCCCAAGGTGTACACACCTTTCCTTTTGTAAACATGCATACATACGCGACTTTATCCACTAAAACACGCATACATGTATGAAAATGATGTACATACACTTTCGTATGACACACCCCTTTCCTGTGGATTCAATTAGTTGAAACCCACCTACGTCTACCTCTGCTCTCTCTTCTGCTTGACCTGTATGATCTCTATATGGAATTCCTTCTCCACCTATCCAAGATATTGAATCATAGTCCTTCGTGATCCAACCCTCTCTGCATCAACACTTTTCCTTGGTCCTCTTGAATCATGGTCCTTCGTGATCCAAGCACCTGAGAAAAAGTCCTTCTTTTCTCCGAAGTGTGACCTTGGTGACTCCACACTAACAAAGGCCCTCCTTTGATATCTGTATGAAAAGTCCTTGATCTTGGAATCTCACCAAAGATCTTGATCTTGGTTTCACACCAAAGATCCAACCTTGACCTCTCATCAAAAGTTTCTTCCCCTTTACCCTAGCCTTGCTTTTATAATCGTGAGTTATAATCTATTTATAATCTCCAAAGTGATTGACGGTTGAGATTACTTCTCACACTTACTTGAGATTTAGAAACATGCTAATTTATTTTTTCACTTTCCTTAAATAACTCAATTAATTCAAACAATTAATTAATAAAAGAAATTTACTTTAATAATTCCTTTATCTAAAGTAAAGTTACCAAGGTAGAAGGCTTTGGACGATTTCCACATGTCTAGACACATAGACCTATGAGGAAATACATGTTTGATGCTACCACTAACATCAACACTCCATCTTAGTGAGGAAGATATTTCTCGAAGAGCCACCTGTAACTAATTCTCCCTTTGACCCTTACACAATGTCACACACATCATCCTGCATGCTAGCATCCCTCCAACTCTGCTGGTCAATTTCTCCCTGAATACTGGAAGTCTTGAAATCGGTGATGCTACATATCAATGCCATGAAGTTTGGAAACTTCGTCGAAAGCCTTCTCTCCCTCAATGTGCTCCTAGAAGCTTCTCGCTCTTGAGCATCCATCAATGTCATATTGTACCAACTCGGTTTCCTAATAGGAATAAAAGGGGAGATCTCCCTCTTCCATCTGAAGACTTACTCCCCATATTGGAATTATGTGAAATCTACTCATCCTTCAGTTGCTCACCCTTCAAAACCTCTTTCTTTTTGTCCTCTGCCACAGATAGCGATCCATTATCCAAGATCCCCTTTGGATCATCTTATAGGCTGGCCCTAAAACCTATATATGCTACCCTCTTTGACACCAATGCTCACTTCTATGTCAGGGATATCTCCCTATGAACATATGAGTTCTTTCCCTCTCCAAAAAGTAACAGAAAGGCCGTTATCCTCCAAACTTGAAACTGAGAGCAAGTTCTTCTTCAGTTCTAGTACATAAAGCACATCCTGGGCCTCTAACGAACCTCCCGACTCAAGTTAGAACATGAAAGTTCCCTTCCCTTTCATTGCATGCTTGGAATCATCACCAAGCTCCACATGGGTCCCTGAGTCCTCCGTCAGACTGCTAAATAGCTCTCAAGTTTCTAGCTCTAGTTGATTTTATTAATATAAAATCCTAGGCTCTCTTCCTGGGATAATGGTCCACCTGAGCAATAATACAATGAAGAAAATAGCATAGCCTATCATACCTCAAGATCGATCCTTCGATATTGTAGACTGCTATCTCCCTTGCTGCCCCTTTTCTTCTTTCCTCGAACCTTGCGCTACACACTTGAATGAAAGTCCTTCTCCACCCAATTTAATGAGATCTCATATCTCAGTCAGTCTGTATTTTCTATCCACTGAGAAATAGAAAACACCTACAATCGAGCACCTTTGTTGATGTTGTACAACCTCGTACCTACAACTTTCACAAGTTGTATGTTCATGTTCCTTTGGCATCCCACATATGTTCATGCCCTTGGCTACAGAAACTTGCATATGTACGTGCATGTAACTTATGCAACTCGTGTATGTGCATGATTGTTCCTTTTGTAGCCTGCGTATGTACGCACCTTGGGCTAGTGAAACCTAGATACAACTCTGAAACTATGCTCAAATCTGCTAGACCTTCCTACTACCAAGATCTTTACTTGTTCCAGATCTGTCTTTTGCTTCCTCCTTCCCCTTTGGACTCATTGTATCTCTAGGTGAAATTCCTTCTTCACCTCGTGCTAAGATATTTGTGAGAAAAAATCCTTCTTTTCTCTATCTATGAGTCACTGAATCCAATAGATCTATCATCCCCTTATATCTGGATGAAATCTCTTCACCCATATGAGATTCCCTTGAGTCATTGTCCTCCGTGGCTCAATCACTTGAGAAAAAGTCCTTGTTTTCTCCTAGGTGAATGACTCAAGCACATGAGAAAAAAATCCTTCTCTGCTCCTATGTGCTCTCATGTGGTTATTTCTCTAGATGCAATTCCTTCTCCATATATCCAATATCTCCTTACTAATACCCTGTACTCCTACCATTTCTCAACAATCCACCCAACAATTTTTTTTTCTTCTTGGACTTTGTTTCCCACTACTTGAACCTATTGATCTGCCCTAGCTGATGAAACTGCCCCTATACGAACTTGTACATTCCCATCACCACTAGATCTTGCATATGTATGTGTATGTCCCTTTTGTGACCCGCATACACCTCCATACACCTGCAAAAACCCATGCTCTGCCTAAGTATTGTTGTTTCCTAGAAATCGGTGCTTCGATTTCTCCCTCCTAGTTTATAGATCTACTAAGATCTCTTGCAAATATGATAGATATGTTGCAAAAGATAGTAGATATGTGTTTAGTACTTCAAGAACCCACCTTGACATTCCTGATCCCATATATCTTCTCCTATAACCCTATATCTAAACTAGATCTAAATCCTAGTCACTTAGATCCAATAGATCTATCGTTATGCATCCTGAGAGAGGCTCCCTCCCAGAGCAACCTACTATGATACCATGTTGATTTTCTCTAACAACCATTGGTATCCTAAGATACCATGTTGATTTTCTCTAACAACCATTGGTATCCTAAGATACCATGTTGAAATTCCCCTACACAACACCCAACATTTAATTCCAAATAAATCACTTATTGAGTTAAAGCACAACTAAGTAATCAACTAAACATGCAACAAAAGCATAAACTAGGAAACCAAAATCTCATGCATGAGACACCAATATTTTTAGGTGTAAACACCTGGAAAAACCCCGGAGGGAAAAAAAAATAATTAGATGCTTTTATTATGGTCAAATAAGGGCTCCTATAATAGGGAAAATGGCCCACTAAGAGAATATACACTGTAGACAAACTTGGAAATGCATGTGCTACCGTACAACCTTCTACCTGTTGGATTATGTTGTCATTGATGCCAATGGTTTGATTATTTAGGAGATTGTTGGATCATGTGTCATTGATGCAAATGGTTTGATTGATTGATGTCAAGTAATTTATTGATTGATGATTGTCCTTGATGAGAATGATAGATGTCAAAGTGGAAACCAATTGATAAAGATGGATTATTGATATGATGCATAGATGAAGATGGATCAATGAGTTGTCATTGATACATGATGGTGTATAGTTTGTTTGATGAAAATATGACTCATTATTGTCTTATCATGATTGATAAGGTGCACAAATGGATGAACTTCAAAGTGGTCCCCTTATGGTGAAAGCCCTCACCGGAAGACACTTTGTGGTTGAGAGGACCCATGCTTGTATGTGGAATAATGAGATGAAGATCAATGAAGTTGTTGGTGAAACTATCCTAGATGAATAGTGTTTGTCATGCCATTTCCGGTGGTATGTGGAATGTCACATAACTCCTCACGGTTTGAGAGTAATGGCCTTATGAAGTTGGAGGACCTCCATATGAAGGCTTGAATCTCCCAAGGTCAAAGAAGTCAAAGTGCTTGAAAAGAAGAAATCATTATTTAAATGATAAAGTAAAGTGACAAAATCAAGATGGATTATTTAAATAATAAAGAGAAGTGACAAAATCAAGAAGGAATATTTAAATGATAAAGTATTGGAGAACTTTCTATTCATGGAAAGTGGTTAACCCTAAAATATGGAAAATAAGTTACCTAGAAATGGGTTAAGTTACCTAGAAATGGGTTAAGTAACCTAAAAATGGGTTAAGTGACCTAGAGGATGAAAGTATAAATAAGATAGCTATGGTCTCTTGTAGATCATCCTTTTTGTGGATCAATGGAGAGCTTCTTTTGAATATCTTTTGGAGTATTGTTGGAGAGCTTCATGTGAATATCTTTTGGAGTATTGTTGGAGAGCTTCTTGTGAATATATTTTGGAGTATTGATGGAGAGATTCTTGAGAATTATTGGTGTGGATCTCTTGAGCATGATTGAAGATCTATTCTGAGGAAGAGAGCGAGAAGAGGATCTCATGGACGCATCAAAGTTTCGGCAATGTCGGGGTTCTTGACGACAAAATTCTCAGAACTTCAGAAACCCTAGTTTCTGAGGTATACGCGGGTTGTCTGTGCTTAGGGTGCGTATACATTAAGGTATACGCGGGTTGTCTGAAGACAGGGAGCGTATGGTGGATAAAATGGTGAAGACTTGTGTTTGAGATGGTACCAAGCTCTTGGATGATTAGGTAGGTTCCATATCTGCATTCTATGGCCTCAGATATATCACTAAGACATTGGTATGATTACATTATTGTCTTTATGAATACTATTGTTTGATGTGATGGGAATGCTTAGGGAATTCTTGGTATGGCTTCTATGATGTGGTTCAGTTTGGTTGATTTGGTTGATGGAGTGATCAGTACTCTTGTGATTTAGTGGTGACATGATTTCTATGGTATACTAGATGCTTATACATGTTTGAGATAGCATTCATATTGATCTATTGTGGAGCATGAGCAAGCTATTGGAGAGCTTGGATATGTTGTGACCGGACGTGGGTCAGTTTGGACAGTGGAAGACATAAGAGAAAGTGATTGCAGGTTGTAGAGGATCTGAGCATGTGAAGCAAAGCAAAACCCTAGTTGCTCAGAAGCATACGCATGTTGCATTATACATTGGCCACATGCACACGCGGGCTGTAGTGAGCCAGGGCACGTACACACGCAGGTTGCACTACTGACAGGTCACGTACCTGTTGAAAAATTGATATATGTTGAGTATTGTTGCCTCATCTCAGTTGGTGTTGAGGGTGTAAGTTGAGTCTTGCACTATAGAGCTAGTGCTCTTGTAGAGTTGTACTCTATTCAGTTGTTGTTGATGAACCTCGGATTGTTGTCCATAATAAAAATAAAAATTGTGCATACATCTTGTGTTCTTTGTGTTCCTTGTGGTGATGACTTATTGATGATATGTGTTGCTGATATATGTTGCTGATATATGTTCACATCTAACTAGTTATAAATGAAAACAATGGGTAATGAATAAATGTTGAATGTTAACTAAGGAGTTTTATGTAAAGAGGGAAGTTTTTGGAAAAAGAGCCCCACACTCATTCACCCCCTCTCTAAGTGGGGTAGGTGTGTCCAACAATTGGTATCAGAGCGGGCCTTCACTACAAGCCTTAACAAACTTGAAGGAGATCCATAGACACACAAATGGACGATGAAGTTCCAATCCTTGATGAGGAAGACTATTCTACTTGGAGAATAGAGATGATATTATATTTGAAGACAATGGGAGAAGCTATTTGGAAGGCATCCATTGGTCGATCAGTTCCATTGAAGAACAAGTCAAAGTTTGCAGCTCAAAGGGAAGGAAAGAAGAATGATGCATTGGCTCTCAAGACCATTCTTAGTGGACTCTCAAGCCCTATCAAAGAGAGCATGGGAAAATGCACTTCCGCCAAGGATCTATGACTAAATCTAGAGGAGACATATCAAAACAAGAAGGAGAAGGAAAAAATTTAAGACCACTCCATCAAGATCATCAAAGGTAAAGAATCATCAAAAACTCTTGAATGCATTGTTTCTAAATGTGATTTTGAAAAAATTTCAAGTGAAGATAAAGAATCAAGTAATGATAGCACAAAGGAAGATCTTGAAGACATTTCAAATGAAGGGAAAAAATCATGTGATGGTGTTGGCAAGAAGGAAGATGTTGAAGGTAAAGAATCTCCCAAGACTCTTGATTGCAATGATTCAAGGTGTGATGATGTTGAATTTTTCTCAAGTGAAGAAGATGATATAGAAACAGTTTGTGTAAAGTTTGATGATAGTTATCCCATGGAAAGAATAGAAGAAAATCTGTTAGAACTTCAAAAGGAAAGAGAAGAGGGGTTATACATGTATAGGAGTGATCATTTTTATACACACTATAACTATATTTCGGATAACACTAAGAAGTTTCTTAGGAGGAGTCAAAGGTACATCTTGAAGTTAAAGGGAATGCTCAAAGAACAAGAAGAGAGTTCTAAATTAGAAGAAAAGGAAGAAGAAATCACAAGACTAAAGAATGGAAAAGAAGATATAAATGTAGATGATGAGATTAGCAAAAGTTTTGAAACCATTGTCCATCTCAAGACCCAAATTGAAGAAGCCAAAAGAATAGAGGAACTATTGAAGATTCAAATAAATGAAAAAGAAGAGTCATGTTGTAAGCTAGAAGCTGAAATTGTTGACCTTAGAAAGAAGGTAGAGAAGTCAAACAAATTCTTGAATAGCTCAAGAATATTGGATGAGATATTGGAAAGTCAAAGATTACCATGTAATAAATCAGGTCTTGGATACAAAGGAGAAGATACACATGTTGAAGCAAGCACCTCAAAGAAGCATGAGGTAAGTCCATCAAAGAAGGAAGACAATGTCTCAAAACAACCATCTACACAAGACAAAGAAGATTTCAAAAGAACAAAGCAAGGGAGACATCAAGAAGCTATTTTTGGGACACCAAAGCAAATGTATGAAAGTATTTTTCATGGGCATTGTTATTCATGTAATGGATATGGCCACAAAGCTTTTGAATGTAGATCTTATGAAAGGAGATATCATGGAAGATTCTATAACACCACAAGGTGTTGGAGATGTGATCAAATAGGACACATTGATGTTCACTGTAACTCCATGAGATGCTACAGCTGTAGTGGATTTGGCCACAAATCCCAAGAGTGCTGGAACACAAGAAGAAAGTCCATGATGAGGACTTCACATAGCATGGCTAGAAGACGTAATGAAGTAAGAAAGGGAGACATTTTTGAAAAGATGGATGCTCAGAGCTCAAGTTATGAGGAGAAGGGTCATCTATAGAAGTGGGTGAAGAAGACAGAGCAGCCAGAACAGAATGAAAGACTAAAGGGAAGCTTAAGTAAGACATCTACCGAGGCATACGTAGGTGACAGTGGTGACAGTCACGTACATACGTTGGCTGACCTTGCATAGGTCGCGTACACACGTGCTCTGTTGTGCAGCAGGTCACATATATGTGGTGAAGCCTAAGGAAAAGGGATATGCACAGGGGTTGCAGGTTGACGTGATGGTATAACTCTGTGTTGCAGGGTCTGACATTGTTTATTGCAGGTTCTGACACTGTTTGTTGCAGGTTTTCATGGTTCTAAGTTAGATCACACAAGGTTATGATATAAAATAAATCTTGGGTGCATGGCACTAACCCATGAGTATGGATTGATGTTGATCAAATGCTCATCTATTGGATTATGTAAAATAATATGTTGGGGTACATGGCTGGTACATAATTGAAGTTTCATTGATATATCTTATGATTGGAAGCATATGGTATTGTTGGATATCATGGTGCATGCATTTTGCATGTCGTTGGACTACATATTTGGACATGTAGTTGGTGAGATGAGTTGTACACCTTTGGGAGTCATAGCTTGTTGATGCAAGGTTGATATACTTGCTTGGTGCAATTAATGATGCATGATGGTACACTCATGGATGGTATTTGTTTAGCATATTGATAGATGCACATGGTTGGTAGATGTACATGTTGGCATATTGGTAGATGACCATGTTTGCATATGGTGGATACATTTCGTGGATGATATCTTTTGGCACATTGTTGATGTACATGGTTGATGTACATGGGTGTTGTGCATTGTGGGCACATTTTGGTACATGATGTACTTGGTTGATATATTGTTCATGATTCTCTATTTCATTGATGACATGTCTTTTGTTTCATGATGTATGGTATGGCACAAGTTTGATGCATGAACAGGTCCAAGGATCGTCATAAGGTAGCATATTGTTCATCTTGCAGAGAAGATAGGGGGAGACATACCCTTAGGGGAGTCAATCTTCTTCCCATGATTCTAGGAGGAGATATTTATCATATGCATACCTAGAAAAGAGCCCTATATTTGAAGAAAGAGCACAGAGGCATAATTCTAGGAGGAGCGATGGTCACAGGGGGAGTATGTTCGATGTATATTCAACATTACATCAGAGTGATATCCCATGTTCAAAAGGGGAGAGAATATTTAGAGGAAGATAAAAGGCATTCAAATAGGGGGAGAAGCCCCAAGGAGAGTTCAAGCAGGGGAGCAGCCCCAAGAGCAGAATGGCCCTTTGTCATTGATGTCAAAGGGGGAGAGTTAATCACATTGATGTGATTGACGTCTATTGATGGAGAGATATTGATGTGGAGAGATAGTCACATTGACTATTGATGAAGAGCATGCCTTATCTACATGTTGACATCAATAATTGGTAATTGGTGTTGACATCAATGTTAGTATTGCCATCAATGCCAAAGGGGGAGATTGTTGGATCATGTTGTCATTGATGCCAATGGTTTGATTATTTGGGAGATTGTTGGATCATGTGTCATTGATGCAAATGGTTTGATTGATTGATGTCAAGTAATTTATTGATTGATGATTGTCCTTGATGAGAATGATATATGTCAAAGTGGAAACCAATTGATAAAGATGGATCATTGATATGATGCATAGATGAAGATGGATCAATGAGTTGTCATTGATACATGATGGTGTATAGTTTGTTTGATGAAAATATTACTCATTATTGTCTTATCATGATTGATAAGGTTCACAAATGGATGAACTTCAAAGTGGTCCCCTTATGGTGAAATCCCTCACGGGAAGACGTTTTGTGGTTGAGAGGACCCATGCTTGTATGTGGAATAATGAGATGAAGATCAATGAAGTTGTTGGTGAAATTATCCTAGATGAATAGTGCTTGTCATGCCATTTTCGGTGGTATGTGGAATGTCACATAACTCCTCACGGTTTGAGAGTAATGGCCTTATGAAGTTGGAGGACCCCCATATGAAGGCTTGAATCCCCCAAGGTCAAAGAAGTCAAAGTGATTGAAAAGAAGAAATCATTATTTAAATGATAAATTAAAGTGAAAAAATCAAGATGGATTATTTAAATAATAAAGAGAAGTGACAAAATCAAGAAGGAATATTTAAATGATAAAGTATTGGAGAACTTTCTATTCATGGAAAGTGGTTAACCCTAAAATATGGAAAATAGGTTAAGTAACCTAGAAATGGGTTAAGTAACCTAAAAATGGGTTAAGTGACCTAGAGGATGAAAGTATAAATAAGATAGCTATGGTCTCTTGTAGATCATCCTTTTTGTGGATCAATGGAGAGCTTCTTGTGAATATCTTTTGGAGTATTGTTGGAGAGCTTCATGTGAATATCTTTTGGAGTATTGTTGGAGAGATTCTTGTGAATATATTTTGGAGTATTGATGGAGAGCTTCTTGAGAATTATTGGTGTGGATCTCTTGAGCATGATTGAAGATCTATTCTGAGGAAGAGAGCAAGAAGAGGATCTCATGGACGCATCAAAGTTTCGGCAATGTCAGAGATCTTGACGGTAAAATTCTCGGAACTTCATAAACCCTAGTTTCTGAGGTATATGTGGGTTGTTTGTGCTTAGGGTGAGTATACATTAAAGTATACGCAGGTTGTCTGAAAACAGGGAGCGTATGGTGGATAAAATGGTGAATACTTGTGTTTGAGTTGGTACCAAGCTCTTGGATGATTAGGCAGGTTCTAGATTTGCATTCTATGGCCTCAGATATATCACTAAGACACTGGTATGATTACATTATTGTCTTTATGAATATTATTTTTTGATGTGATGGGAATGCTTAGGGAATTCTTGGTATGGCTTCTATGACGTGGTTCAGTTTGGTTGATTTGGTTGATGGAGTGATCAGTACTCTTGTGATTCAATGGTGACATGATTGCTATGGTATACTAGATGCTTATGCATGTTTGAGATAGCATTGGAGATGCTTATGCATGTTTTCTATTGATCTATTGTGGAGCATGAACAAGATATTGGAGAGCTTGGAGATGTTGTGATTGGCTGTGGGTCAGTTTGGACAGTGGAAGACAGAAGAGAAAGTGATTGCAGGTTGCATAGGATCTGAGCATGTGTAGCAAAGAAAAACCCTAGTTTCTCATAAGCATACGCATGTTGCATTATACACTGGCCACATGCACCCACTGGCTGTAGTGAGCCAGGGCGCGTACACACGCGGGTTGCACTACTGACAGGTCGCGTACCTGTTGACAGATTGATATCTGTTGAGGATTGTTGCCTCATCTCAGTTGGTGCTAAGGGTGTAAGTTGAGTCTTGCATTATAGAGCCAGTGCTCTTGTAGAGTTGCACTCTATTTAGTTGTTGTTGATAAAACTCGGATTGTTGTCCATAATAAAAAGAAAAATTGTACATGCATCTTGTGTTATTTGTGTTCCTTGTGATGATGACTTATTGATGATATGTGTTGCTAATATATGTTGTTGATATATGTTCACATCTAACTGGTTATAAATGACAGCAATGGGTAATGAATAAATGTTGAATGTTAACTAAGGAGTTTTATGTAAAGAGGGAAGTTTTGGGAAAAAGAGCCCCACACTCATTCACCCCCCCTCTAAGTGTGGTAGGTGTGTCCAACAGTACCAACACTTTTCCTGAGGTGTACACATATTTCCTTCTGTAAACCCACATATATACTATGTAAATACTGTAAGGACACTTCCATACGATGCACCCCCTTTGTTAAGCCCTAAATTGTGGAACATTACCCTTTAATTGGGGCGTATTACATTAGTATTGTTATTTTATTTATGTCGACTTAGGTCCATTAGTTGTAATTGTACCTCCTAGTCTCCTATATATACCAAGGACACCTTTTCATTTGGAATCATCTTGTATTTGTGAATTCATGTAATGTATAAGGAGGTTTCCCCCTCAAAGAGGATAATTATCTGAATTTCTCTTTTTATCAAGGCATGGAGTACTGATTTTGAGGTTTTTTATGCTATTTTGGTATTTGGTTCTTAACATTTGGTATCAGAGCTAGAAATCCTCGGGACTGACTTCTTCAAAAAAACATCTTCTTGTAATTTTTGCTACAACTTTTGTTATGGAAGGTTTAGGGATATGAAATTTATATGGTGTAGAGGAGACATATATAGCTAACATGGGTCCAAATTTCAGATCTTGTTTTGTTATATTTTTGGAGATACATTATGTTCAAGATATGGTTTTTTACTAGTCCTGAAACTAGTCTGAAACATGTCTTCTTGGAATTTTCTCAACCAATCTTTTTCGGCTTGGTTTCAGGTTCTGAAATTTTTACAGTATGAAGGTGGAATAGTGAAGTCTATTTTATACAAATATTATCCCTTGATTCACTCTGAAAATTATTCTCTGAGGAAATTAGGGTTTTTGGTTGGTCCAAATTTCAGTCTAAAACAAGTGTTCTTGGGAAAACAATTCTATATGCAGCTACAGACCTCCAAATTGAGTGATACCTATACCATTGGTTAGGGTACAGACCAAAGTGTTACTAGTGCAAATTTCAAGTTATGAAGTGAACATAGTGACACGCAGCAGGCCGTACAAGTTCGCTCTCCTGAAAGGGAAAAAATCAACACATCTTGGGAAAGTTATCATAAAATTTTCTTAGAGAATCCAATATTGGTCTAACCTATGGGGTTGGAAAGAAGACACATCAGGATATCTCATGCCAAAATTTCATACTTAGAAGGGGTGAAATTGCAGAGCTAGAGCAGAAGAAATATCAGATAGCATAAAAATCTCCAAATCAGGGTTCTAAAAGGTGCGTTTTTCTTTTTGTTTTGGGAAATTTTCATATCGTTTGACTAGAAGATCCAATTGGGCTGATTCAAAAAGTGGAATAAAGTTGGATAAAAGGAGTATCACATAAATTTGGGAGAATCTTAGGTGTTTTTAGGTATAGATGTATTCTGACATCTCTAAACGTAGGAGTCGTCGTTACTTGTCGGCGCTACAAACCGGGGATAGTGTGGTTCTTCCACGTACCTAGAGTATATTGGAAAGCCCCTTTAGAATGGTTATGCATTAGCCAACACGACTACAGATTTGAGCTCCCATGTACCTGGCGTATATAGAGAGACCCCATAGAATTATGAGACCAACCGAGTAAACCATTTGACCTTCTTGTTGCTATAATACACCGAGAACAACACTCGGGGAGATCACTCTCTAGTACCTGGCTAGTCAGATAGTACGACTAAGGGCATGGTCAAGCCTCCTTAGTTAGTGCCCTAAGATATTGGGCCGAGTATTATTGTTGGACCCCACATCTATATCAAAGAGCTATAACACCTGGCACTCCTTTGTTTATGAGGACCTCTGCCTAAGCCAATTAGGAATTCCTACCTTGCAGTGATACTTGGCCAACATGCCACAAAAAAAGGGAACTTATACATGAAATAATCCCTCAGAAAATCCTACTTGGACTCTTGATGAAGGTCAAGAAATGCACAGGGACATAGATGATTTACAAAAGAAGGCAGTAACAAAATATGAACTACAAAAGATGATGGATTCAACTGAAGCTAAGCTGGAAGCAATGATGGATGCTAAGATGGATGGCTTAAAAGGGGAGATCATGGAAGGGTTGAAAAAGTTTCTAATAGAGAGGCCATCTGAAAGTGATAATGTATCCCATGAAATTATTGATGAGGACACAAGGAAGATGAATCAAAACTGGAAAAACTCCAGCTTTGGGTTGAAGACCAACCACTTTCCTAAGATCGATATGAGGAAGTTTGATGGTAAGGATGCAATCACATGGATACTCCAGATGGAGCAGTTCTTTGATCTACATGATGTGCCACACACACAAAAGGTACGAATTACATACTTATATTTATAACCTAATCAATTTGTGTGGTATCGATGGATTTGTTCTCACAAATCACTTGTCACTTGGACAATTTTCATGGAAGAAATGATAGCACACTATGAGGATACAAGGAGAAATACCTTCTTCGACCAATTGATAAATCTCAAGCAAAAGGGTTCAGTTGCGGAGCACATTGAGAACTTCCAAAGATTGAATATAAAGGTAACAGATATTCCAAATGAGCACTTGATTGATGTCTTCATAGGAACTTTAAATGATAACATTCAACATGAGGTTCACCTTTGGCAACCCAAATCATTGGAGAATGCATTCAGGGTGGTGAGAAATGTTGAAAGTAAAAATCTGTCTATGGCTACTAGAAGGACCACCCCTAACATCTATCGAGAGAATATTGTTACTCATTCTAAACCACCTCAACCTACAAGGTTGACACCTCAACAATTGGAGGAAAGAAAAGCAAAAGGTTTATTCTTTAATTGTGACAACAAGTACAATAAGGGACATAAAGAAATTATTCTACATAGATTGTGAAGAGGAAGAAGAAGAAGAACAAGAACCATCTCAAGATGAAGATGTAGAAGAGATTTCTTTTGAAGAGATGACTCCCACCATATTATGCCATGCATTGGATGGAATTAGCACTCCTCGAACCCTCAAGATCGAAGGATATATCAAAAAGAAAAAGGTAATAGTGCTAATTGATTTTGGTAGTACTCATAATTTCATTCACTGTAAATTAGCCAAAGCTCTCAATTGCTTTTTATATCCAGTGCCATAGTTTCAAGTAATGACTGAAAATGGAGGAACTATCAATTGCTCAGGAAAATGCCATATTATCAATCTTACTATGGTGGAATATGTAATGAATAGTCCAATGATCTCTATACCCATGGGTGGTGTTGATGTCGTACTAGGGGTCTAATGGTTACAATCATTGGGAACAATGGCTTTTAATTTTCAAGAACTTTTCATGAAATTTTCATTGGAAGGAAAAAAAATTGACTTAAGGGGTATCACAGGGAAACCCAATAAGGTGTTAATCTCTAATGGCATGACAAAATTATTGAAAAAGGGGCATCATGGTGTAATTGTGCAACTATACTCATTATATGTTAAAACATATAAGCCATCTATTCCCCTATATATTCAAGGGATCATTGATAAGAATTCCAAAGTATTTGAAGATATTCCCAGAGTTCTTCCACCCACTCGCGATCATGATCATGTTATTCACTTAATTCTTGGGAGTGTTCCTCCTAACATCAGACCTTACAGATACCCTTATTCCCAAAAGAGTGAAATTGAGAGTATGGTTGAAGAAATGTTAGAGGCTGGCATTATTAGACCTAGCCAAAGTTCTTACTTTGCACAAGTGGTAATGGTACTCAAGAAAGAGGGCTCATGGTGTATGTGTCCAGATTATAGAGAGCTCAAAAAGATCAACATTAAAGATAAGTTTCCCATTCCCGTCACTGATGAATTGTTAGATGAACTACATGGAGAAATCTACTTCACAAATTTGGATCTTTGTTCATGCTATCATCAGATTAGAATGAAGGAAGAAGATATCCCAAAAACAACATTCAGAACTCCTGAAGGCCATTATGAATTTTTGGTCATGCCTTTTGGCCTTACGAATGCACCTTCCACATTCCAAGGGTTGATGAATTCCATTTTAAATCCCTTCCTTTGAAAATTTGTGTTAGTATTTTTTGATGATATACTAATCTATAGAAAGTCTTGGAAAGATCATGTTAGACATGTTGACAAAGTGCTACAACTACTAAAGGAGCAACATTTATATGTCAAACCGTCCAAATGTTTCTTTGGGGTGAAGGAGGTAGAGTATTTGCGTCATATTGTATCTCATGAAGGTGTTAAGGTAGACCCTAACAAGATTAAAGCCATGATGGATTGGTCGATTCCCAAAACATTGAATACTCTTAGAGGATGTTTGGGTTTGACAGGTTACTACCACAAGTTTGTTCAGAACCATGGAAAAATAAAAACACCTTTAACTACATTAACTAAGAAGGATGTATTTTCATGGACTCCAGAGACAACTCAAGCTTTTGAAAAACTTAAAGAGGCAATGTGAAAATCTCTTGTCTTGACCACACCAGACTTCACAAAAACCTTTATTGTGGAATGTGATGCCTTGGGAAATGGTATTGGTGTTGTTACAATGCAAGAAGGAAGGCCCCTTGCTTTTGAAAGTCGGCAACTCAAGGGAAAGGACTTACACAAACCCATTTATGAGAAATAAATGATGGCAATACTACATGCATTAAAGCAATAACTCCCTTACCTAATAGGTAGGCACTTCAAGGTAAAAAAAAATCATGAAAGTCTTAAATACTTCTTGGAGCAAAGACTCTCTTCAGAAGAGAAACAAAAATGGGTGACCAAGATGTTGGGTTATGACTTTGAAATTATCTACAAAAAGGGGCAGAGAAATGTTGTGGCAGATGCACTCTCAAGAAAGGATGAAGATGTTCAGGCATTTCTCTATGCTATATTTATCATCCAACTTGATTAGATAACAAAATAAAGGTATGAATGGAAGAATGATGAAGATGTGTGGACTCTCATTCAAAGGTTGCAACATGATTCCAGTGCATCTGATACATTTACATGGAAAAATGATTCACTATGGTACAAGGATCGCTTGTATTTATGTAAGAACTACCAACTCAAACAAAAGGTACTTTTGGAATTGCACACCTCTCTGGTAGGAGGGCACTCAGGATTTTTGAAAACCTATCACAAGGTCAAGAGGGATTTTTTGGGGATGGCCTTAAAACTGATGTTCAAAGGTTTGTGGTAGAATGTTTGGTTTAGCAACAAAATAAGGTGGAAACAATTAAGACCCCTGGTCTTTTACAACCATTAGTCATTCCAAGTCAGTGATGGAAGGATGTTTCCAGGGATTTCATCACAGGGTTACCGAAGTCTAAAGGAAAGAGTGTAGAAAAATCTAAGGTTCAAGCAGTGGAATATCACATCGAGCATCAACAACAAGTTCTCCAACTCTTAAAGGAAAACCTGACCGTGGCACATAATCACATGAAACAAAAATCATATCAGCATCGTAGTGAAAGAAGTTTTGAAGTAGGGGATTGAGTATTTTTAAGACTACAACCATACAAACAAATATCCCTCAGGCAAGCTAATAAGGATAATAAATTATCACCGAAGTACTATGGCCCTTATAATGTGTTGCAAAAGATTGGTACTATGGCATACAAATTGGAGCTGCATGCATCTTCATGAGTACACCCAGTTTTCCATGTTTCATGCTTAAACAAGGTTATATGTGACAAGATCCCAGTTCAAACTATATTACTAGAACTTGACGAGGAAGGAAAAATCATATTGGAGCCTGAAGCTATCACCGACACAAGAATTTGCCAGTTGAGGAATAGATCAATTTCAATATCTCATTAAGTGGAAGAAACTACTTGCTGAAGATTCCATGCAGGAAGATAAGACTTTTATACAGAAGCATCCAGAACTACTCAAGCATGGAGAGAAACAAGTCCAAACCCCCTGTCAAAACCGAGCCCATCACGATTGGTGATGACTCTGATTCGAGTATTGAGCATTTTCTTGCTCAAGAGGGTTTCGGTGATGATGAACCTCCTTACGATTTCGTTGATAATTTGCTTCTGTGTCTTCGAGACAAGCCAGACTATCCTGGTATCAAGTCGCCTTTTGAGACCCGTGGTGAATCGTCAAAACCCTCCCCTGCTCAAAAGGTTACTGCACCCTGTGACCAGTGTGGACTATGGCTAGAACGTTACTATTTGGATGTTCCAAAGCTACAATC
>ML783597.1:192478-238856 GCA_009831015.1 Picea engelmannii
AAATTACTCTCAAATGCTCTCAAATCTTTAAAATGTAAGTAAAATAAGGCATATGGGCTTGTGGCTGATGAGATATATGTAATATTGCTTATCTAGACATAAAACAGTAAATTGGCATGCACAACAACCATAGGGATTATGTGCATGCCAAATAAATCAAAAGCTTGCAGAACACAGTTATGTCACCTGGTTGTGATTTTGTGCCCCCAAACCAAATTGTCACTGTCTCCCTATATGGCTTCAGGAGGTGAGTTGCAACTCACCATAACACGTAAAACATGCCTCCGATTGACAAACCGTCAGTTTTTTTAGGCTCCTGGCATCGGATTCTAGCTAGGGGGACCCCTCTCCTATGATTTTGTTGCCCAAAAAAGTGTTTGTTAGAGGATCTCCAGAACTAGGGTTTTGCTTAGTGAGGAACAATGCAAATCTAGGGTTTTGCTCAGTGAGGAACAATGCAAATCCGAGGGGGTCGAATTTCACAACCCTTGTGTCGGGTGATTGTGGGCACCATGGTTGTGTGGACGTTGTCCATGCAGACCTTCTGAAGCTTATGGAACGCAGTTACGTCTCCCTATTGTGATTTTGTGCCATCAGACCAAATTGTCATTGTTTCCCTGAATGGCTTCATGAGGTGAGTTGCAACTCGCCATAGCACCCAAACCATGCCTCGGATTGATGAAACACCATTTATGTTGGACTCCTAGCACCGGATTCCAGTGAGGGGGGCCCCTCTCTTGTGATTCTGTCACCCAGAAAAGTGTTTGTTAGAGGATCTCTGAAACTAGGGTTTAGCTCAGTGAGGCACAATGTAAATCCGACACAGGGGGTCAACTTTCACAACCCCTATTTCGAGTGATTGTGGGCACCGTGGTTGCATGGGAATTGACCATATGGACCTTCCGGAGCTTACATAAATCAGTTACGTTTTTGGGTTGTGATTTTGTACCACCAGACTAAATTGTCATTGTCTCCCTGAATGGCTTCGGGAGGTGAGTTGCAACTCCCCATAACAAGCATATCGTGCCTCGGATTGATGAACCGTTAGTTTCGTTGGACTATTTGCACCATATTCTAGTTATGGGGACCCCTCTCCTATGATTCCATCGCCCGAAAAAGTGTTTGTTAGAGGATCTCCAGAACTAGAATTTTGCTCAGTGAGGCACAATGCAAATCCGACACAGGGGATCAATTTTCAAAACTCTTTTGTCGGGTCAAACTCTCTTCTGCAACCTCATTTTTAGCCAAGAATTACATTCTCTACTTGCTAGATTAATTGAGCATAACTTATTTCATATCTTGAGCATAGGTTCTATGGCCTTTCACATCACTAGTTTTTTATGCTCTTTCATTTTTTTGCATTGCTGGTTTTTTCCCTCCTTTGGGAGTCAAGAAGCAAACTCTTCAAGCTTTGTTTCTTGGCTACCTTATGGGATAAATTATTAAAGAGAATGGCCTTTCTTGAAATTAAATTTTTTGACCCTCTTTCAGGCTTGCTTGACATGCATTTACAACCTCACACTCAATATTAAAAACTTGCATTTTTAGCCCTCACGACAAAATAAAAAATTGCCATTTCATTTTAAGCTTAATTTTTTTTATATCTTCAACCCTCATGTATTTGCATAAAATACCAAATTCCATCTCTCTTTTTGAATATTGAATTTGCATTTGCAGCACTATTTTTTAGTTTTAAGGTTTCTATTTAATTTATTATAATTTCTAGGTCCCTTTTTGGGGTTTTTCTTTCAACTTTTCTCTTTTGGGCACGATAATGTTTTGCCTTATATTTTGGTTTTATATTGTAGGACAGTGTGCAGTAACAATGTGTAGGGATGTCTTAGCCTCTTTCCTTTTTCTCAAAATTTTATGAATTGAACAACATCAAGTAAAGTGTCCCTAGAATTGACAAAATACAGAGTATCAAGCACATTGGTCCATTGTACAGTGTTGGGGTTCCATATCCCAAGAAGATGTCATGTAACCATTCTGGAACAATACAAGCATTTTTAATCAACATCTAGTTCTTCATAAATGTTTGTGTATGTGATTACAACCTCAATTCTTGAACAATAATGTTTTATGGATTGCAAACTGAAGCATTTGGCCCTGGTGCAAGTCTCAATTGATGAATGTATGTCACCCAATACTTCCAATTGAGCATGTTTGGCATGTCAAGGCAAGGAAAGGCATGTCAAGGCATGGCATGACAAGGCAAGACATGGCATGTCAATGCAAGGCAAGGAATGACATGTCAAGGCAAGGCAAGGCATGGCTTGTCAAGACAAGGCATGGCTAGGATAGGCATGGCATGTCAAGGCAAGGCAAGGCATGACATGTCAAGGCAATGCATGTCAATGCAAGGCATGGAATGTCAAGGCAAGGCATGTCAATGCAAGGCAAGGTATTTCAAGGCAAGGCATGTCAAGGCAAGGCAAGGCATGTCAAGGCAAGGCATGGAAAGGCAAGGAATGTCAAGGAAAGGCATGACATTTCAAGGCAAGGCAAGGGAATGCATGGCAAGGCAAGGCAAGTCATGGTAAGTCATGGCAATGCATGGAAAATCATGGCATGTTAAGGCAAGGTAAGACATGTCAAGGCAAGTCATGGCTTTTCAAGGCAAGGCATGGCTTGTTAAGGCAAGGCAAGGCAAGACATGTCAAGGCAAGACATGGCTTGTCAAGGCAAGGCATGGCATGTCAAGGAAAGGCATACAATGACATGTCAATGCAAGGCATGGCAGGGCAAGGCATGCCAAGGCAAGGCATATAATGACATGTCAAGGAAAGGAAAGACTTGTCAAGGTAAGACATGGCAGGGAAAGGCATGTCAAGGTAAGGAAAGGCAAGTTTTGTCAATGCAAGGCATCCCAAGGCAAGGCGTGTCAATGAAAGGCAAGGTTTTTCAAGGCAAGGCAAGGCATGTTAGGGAAAGGCATGGAAAGACAAGGAATGTCAAGGAAAGTCATGGCATGCCAATGCAAGGCATGGCAAGGAAAGGTAATGGAATTCATGGCAAGGCAAGATATTGCAAGGCATGTCATGGTAAGGCATGACAACACATGGAAAAGCATGACATGGCAAGGAAATACGTGTCAAGGCAAGGCATGTCAAGGAAAGACATGTCAAGTCAAGGCATGGCTTGTCAAGGCAAGGCATGGCCAGGCTAGTCATGGCTTGTCAAGGCAAGGCAAGGCATGGCATGTCAAGGAAAGGCATGTCAATGCAAGGCATGGCATGCCAAGGCAAGGCATGTCAATGCAAGGCATGGCATGTCAAGGCAAGGCATGCCATTGCAAGTAAAGGTCAGTCAAGGAAAGACATGTTAATTCAAGGCAAGGCATGTCAAGGAAAGGCATGGAAAGGCAAGAAAAGGTAAGGAATTTCAATGCAAGGCATGGCATGTCAAGGCAAGGCATGGCTTGTCAAGGTAAGGCATGGCTTGTCAAGGCAAGGCATGGTAAGGCCAGGCATGGCGTGTTAAGGAAAGGCATGGAATTTCAAGGCAAGGCAAGGCATGGCATGTCAAGGCAAGGCAATGCAAGGTTAGGCATATAATTTTTTTATGATCTTTTCTAATGTTTATTAGAATTGTTGAAGGTTTTACATCATTGGAATGGCATCTTAGTTGTAACTTATTTGATATTTTATTATCGTATGTGCACTTTGGTATGATGTAATATGATTATTGTTTCATTTCATATGTTGTAATATTAGATATATAACAGAGAAATTAATTTTTGCATGAAATAAATAATAACTTTTCATTCTAAATGCTTGTTTTTGCAGCACAAGGATCTTCTAGAAGATTCGGATCTTCCTCAACAAATAGATCCAGATCATGATGTTGGGTCCGATGTTGAGATGACAGATGATGCTCATGATGACACAGATACAAATGACAATGATGCCATTGTCGATGCAGGTGACGATGATGATGATCATGATGATCATGATCACGATGGTGATGATGATGTTGAGGAAGATGCTGGTAGCAACCAGTGACATTCATGATCATATAGACTGCATCATGGATCATTTTTGATACATTGTTATAATGCCTCTTTTCATGGTTACTATCATATTTATCATTTTCACGACCTCCTGTACCATATTATTGAGTTGTATCATTTTGACATGTTTCATGTTGACTTATATCGTTTGGACATGACATATCATATTGAATTGTATCATTTTGTCTTACATAATTTATCATTTTTATTTATATCATTTGTACATGATGTATCATTTTGACTTATGTCGACTATTGGACATGTATCATTTTCAGATGATATTGATCTACTGGCATATATATTTGACTTTCACTTGTTTTAGTTATATATGATGATGATATTATCAATATTAACTAGTCGATTTTTATATATTGAAAGTGGTTGATAATTTTTGGATGCATATTTATTATGTATGATGGTTTTGATTTACTGCTCATGATGGATGTTGTCAAATTCACTTAAATTATAGATATTTGACTCACTTGTTTTAATTATAGATGATGATCATGTTATAATAACTATCTTGTTATTTTATATATAATGGATGTTGTAGATTCTATTTTGATGGAGATTTAATAAGTATAATGATGTTGTTAATTTGTATGGTTGTACATTTCCCTAAAAAATTCTTTATAAATGTTATCCTATAAAATATTTCAAATACATTTATATGACTTACTGTATAATCATATAAGTTATTTAAGAGACATGATATATTTAACTAATTAAATTGAAATAAAACATATTAAATTAATAATTGTAAGCAAAACAAGAAGCATTTTTGGAAGTAAGAAAGGAAGCAACAATGGAAGCCAAATTGGAAGCCACCACACCAGAAGCAAAACTGGAAGAAAAAATAGAACCCAAACCAAAAGCAAAATGGAAAGCAAAACATGAAGCAAAACTAGAAGAAAAACTAGATGTAAAACTGGAAGCCAAACCATAAGCCAAAATAGAAGCAAAATTGGAAGCCATATCAGAAGCAAAACTGGAAGCCAAACCAAAAGCCAAAATGGAAGGAAAATTGGAAGCCATATCAGAAGAAAAACTGGTAGCAACACCTGGCACTAAACCTAGTGCTATTCCTGGTGCCAAAATGGAAGCAAAATTCGAAGCCATATCAGAAGCAAAACTGGACATAAAACGGGAAGCCAAACCAGACGCAAAAATGGAAGCAAAATTGGAAGGCATATCAGAAGCAAAACTGGAAGGAACACTTGGCACTAAACCTGGTGCTAATTCTAGCGTTGTTCCTGGCATTAAACCCGACGCTATTCTTGGCGCTAAACCTGGCGCTATTCCTGGCACTAATTATGGTGCTAAACCTGACACTATTCCTGGCGCTAATTCCGATGCTAAATCTGGCGCAATTATAAAAAGTCCATATTGCACCTAGTTTTGCGCCAGAAAAGGTGTCTGATTCATAGAGTGAAATACAATAAATTCCAGCGCTATGTTAGGTGCTAATTGTCTGTTCTGTTGTAGTGTATATACCAAGGAGACCTTTTCATTTGGAATCATCTTGTATTTATGAATTCATGCAATGTATAAGGAGGTTGCCCCCTCGAAGAGGCTTATTATCTGAATTTCTCTTTTTGTCAAGGCATGGAGTACTTATTCTGAGGTTTTTTATGTTATTTTGATATTTGGTTCTTAACACCTTTCATGTGGCTTCAATCAGATGAAACCCACCCACGACTGCCTCTGCTCTCTCTTTTGCTTGAACTGTATGATCTCTAGATGGATGTCCTTCTCCACCTATCCAAGATATTGAATCATGGTCCTTCGTGATCCAACCCTCTCTGCATCAACACTTTTCCTTTGGTCCTCTTGAATCACGATCCTTCGTGATCCAAGCACTTGAGAAAAAGTCCTTCCTTGCTCCTAAGTGTGACTTTGGTGACTCCACACTAGCAAAGGTCCTCCTTTGCTATCTGTGTGAAAAGTCCTTGATCTTGGCATCTCACCAAAGAGCTTGAACTTGGTATCACACCAAATATCCGACCTTGACCTCTCATCAAAAGTGTCTTCTCCTTTAACTTAGCCTTTCTTTTATAATCGTGAGTTATAATCTATTTATAATCTCCAAAGTGATTGACGATTGAGTTTACTTCTCACACTCACTTGAGATTTAGAAACATGCTAATTACTTTTAGCACTTTCCTTAAATAACTTAATTAATTCAAGCAATTGATTAATAAAATCACTTTACTTTAATAATTCCTTTAACTAAAGTAAAGTTACCAAGGTAGAAGGCTTTGGACGATTTCCACACATCTAGACACATAGACCTATGCGGAAATACATGTCTGATGCTACTACTAACATCAACAGTTGACTCCCATGTGAGAAAAGAGATCAATACTTTTATGTCATGTATCCATGGATTGAGCTCATTGTTGTTGAGTGCATAAAATTTAGGCATTGACAGTCTAGTATCCATATGGAAGGTTTGTTGAACAAATGAGAACCACCTAGTAAATAATGGGTTGAGGTCAAGGTTGTGGTTGCACTGGATGTTGATGGGTGATGAGTTGTTGAAAGATACTCATCACATAACACATCATTTGATCATAGAACTCATATTCTTGATGGGTCTATTACTATTGTCGATTCATGAGAGTTTTTAGTAATGGGTGTTATTACTCTTGCATTTTTTCAACCAAGATTAGGATGAGGATGGAGTCTTGCAATTTTTCTAATTCATTGGAACTTTATGGGGAGCCATTTTAGATTGGATCTAGGATCAACGATGATTTGTTATTCCATTTTTTCTTTTCAGGGTGCTTCACTAAACCCCACAAGGTTTCCATCCCTTGAGCCATGTGATTTATGATCTAGATTATCACTCAAACCATTTGGGTCGTTTCATAATATATCCCAAAATTTAAGATTTTGAGTCAAAAATCGAAAAGAATGATATTTGGGTAGTTCCCAATGGTTTTCTCCTCTAAAACTCTTTGAGCAAAGTTCCAATCCACTTAAATTTGTTCTCCACATTCCAAAATTTCTAATGAGATATCAGGCACTCAATTTTGAATTTTGAGTGAAAAGTTATGGCCTTGGCAAGTTGACCATCACATGTCCAACATGATTACCCTTACTTTTGGCCTTCCAACTTCTAATCTCTTTGTATCATCATTTCTTCACTTTATGATGTGCATATAGATAAATATTGGCATTTCCCTCTTGCAATAATCTTGGCAAATAACAATAGCTAAACATATTTTCTTAGCGATTGCTTCCTTGTATACAACTCCCTTTATGAATACAAGTTTTTTTTCAATGCAATATTGTTTGTAATGTCTTTTTGCAATTTCCCTTCACTTCACATCTATATGAAAACATGCAATTTAATGTGTTGTTCACTAGATTGCTCCTAAATCCACATCAATAGTGGTTAAATGTGGTTGAGAGTGTACTTTTTAGTAATGAAGGGAGTTATCCATGGATGCTTGCAACAACGAAGTTAGCGAAAAATATCATAAATGCACTAAGAAGCTTATGACACTACATGGGAAATTGATGTGGTCCCTATTGATGAAGAACACTTGAACTTAAGTTATCCTCATACCAAGCTAGAGAGGGTGTCAATTGCTTTAAATGCACAACTCCACAATTTTGAATCTTGTTGAAGAGAGTAGATTTAGAGGAGGATAAGAGATGGAAACCCTTAAGAAGACTCAAACTAGGGACTTTATTGTAAGAAACCTAATGGTATTATATATAGCAAAGGTAAAAGATGTAAACTTTTATGGTCACTATATCTAGAGGCCACAAGTACTAGGGTTTAATATCAATTATACGAGTACAATATCAATAATGCAAGAAGATACTCACACATAAGAGAGCACAAGAGAACAAGTATACACATATGAGAGGATTTCATTGGAGCTTTATACAAATTATATACTCATTTGTATCACTATATAGAGTATACAATTGTGGGGAGAGTGATCAAATTCCAAGTCTCTGATAAAATGCAATACAATGTGTGAACAATTTAAACTTGATCATCCAAAAGAAATAAGTTTAAAGTACAAAGTTTATTGGAGTATAGAATAGAATATCATACATGTTCAATACATTTCATAATAATTACTCAAAAGGTAATAAAATCATACCTTTCTTTCTAGATTCCAACAAAACAAAAAATCCAAGTTCTACTCGACCATGTATTTTACGCTTTTTCAAGGCTTCACGTCTATTAAAATACACTCAAAACTCATGGGAAACTATGGAACTATCATTCGAATATTTGATTAGGGGGAGTTATGACAACCACCAAGATTTCAACAAACTTTTTGCCAAAATATTTCACCAAATATGTGTGGTTTTCGATAATTTGTATCCTACTCCACATATTCACTAAACTAAACCTCACCAAGAAAAAGAATAGTCCCACCAAAAAGCCTACCAAGAGTTGGTTTAAGGTTTGTTAAATCTGTATGGACATACACTCTTGTAGTGGTTGATACTGAACACTTTATTGTTTTTCATTGAACATTGCATTGAAATATAACTAAATATATAATAGGTACACAAAAACCATTTATTTAAGTAGGAGTTGTTATTTTCATCGTCTTGAACAAGAGGTTAAAGTGAAACCTAGGGTAGTATTCGATCTCATGTCTAGGACTAAGGCTAGATGGTACTTAAAAGCACATGACCCCACTTCTCTGAATGATGATAGTATGTGATATTGACTTTCTTGCATATACTATCTAGATTGAAACCCTTTTTGGTCTTGGAGTATGACCTTAAATTGATTTTGATTGGTTAAGAGCTTGTTTTCCTTGAATGTGAGGAAACATGTTAATGCTCATGACCCAGAGTATTATTTGGTCTCATGTCTGCGACTAAGTCTAGATGGTACTTGAAAGCACGTGACTCCACTACTGTAATCTCAATGGTGACCATATGGGATATTGACTTTCTTGCATATACTATCTAGATTGAAACCCTTTTTGGTCTTGGAGTATGACCTTAATTGATTTTGATTAGTGAAGAGTTCGTTTTCCTTGAATGTAAGAAAACATTTTAATGCTCAAGATCCAAAGGCACCTTGCAGGAGTGTAAGTTTGCACCTCATAATCTTGCGATTTTATCAATAAAAGTAAGCTAATAGCCCTAAATATCATAATTTTTTTCATACTTTGAAAAAATAAATATTATTTTGACAAAAGGTCATTAATATGGAGATAAGGTTTTCTCTCAACTATGATGTAGACATGAATGATTCCACTAAGACTAATTTAGACAAAGTAACTAGGCTTAGACGAATATTGTTCCTACTTTCAAAAAATATAATAAAAATAAGAGCAGTTATTAGATCTTCTAGTTTTTGGAGACTCCCGAATCATCATAGACTAGCTTAATCATAAAGGTAATTTACATGTAATCACTCTGGAGCGATGGAAGGATAGAATCAGAGATCTATGCAAAGCTTTCAGGTCAATCAGGTTCACTCACATTTATAGAGAAAACAATAAGCAGGCAGACGAGTTATCCAAGAAGGCTTTACATATCCAAGTGTTGATATTATGGTAGCTACGGAAGGTATTAAACCTCCACATGTAACTGACAAGAATAGAATATTCCGAGAAGCAAGAAGAAACCCTAAAGCATTGAACATAACCCTAGAAGACAAGTTGACTAAAGAAAATAATTAATATTGAGTTTTTAACCTCCAGAAAGAGAAGTTGGCCCAGATAGCCAAGGAAGAACAGTATCAATATAGGATGCCAGAGCTCATTTGGACACACACATCGTGCAACTGCAGAAATTCAATGCGCACTATAGAAATTTGGTAAGTGCACAAGTTTGGAGAGTAGCTGCAGCTGCAGCTATTGCAACTTGTTTTTTCGGTTTTAGGCTTGGAATTTCTCTTGATTATGGTTTGGACTTTCTGCCTTGTGTGCTAGCTCTGGAGAGAGGTGCGCTACATTGATTGGATATTGGTTCTCGGGCTGCTTTCAGAATTATTCTCTCTGTCAAAGTTAAGGTGCTCGAGGGTGGCTTCAGCCTATGTTGGGTGACAATATTGCTATATTGTCTACGGTGAAATGAGCACACCTATTTTTCTAACAGGTTATGGGCCCACACTATCTTCAGATAGTCTAACCGTTGGAAGATAGATTGGGAAGATTTTGCTCAGTTATAGTTGCAATTGCAGTCAAATTTTTTGCTGCAGCAACGAAACCTTAACCCTCTTGTTAAGGCACCTTAAGTGAAGAGATTGACCTAATTTATGGATAGCCTAGTGCGCCCTAACCTAGTGCACATCCTAGTACTCTCAGCAAGCTAAGACATCAAGTTTGAGTTCTTGGTCAAAGTCAAAGGTTGACCAAGTCAAAGCATTCATGATTTACTCTATGAAGTCAGAAAACAAGTTAGAAGGGGATTCTAACTTTAGAGCATGGAAGACAAGGATTGACCTCATCCTTTCCAAGAATAAAGTGTTGGATATCGTGAAAGGAAAGAACGTGGAACCACAGTTTGAAGAAGGAAAAGAGAAGGAAACTCAGAACGTTGCAGTTATGGAGAAGTTCAAGGACAATGACATCAATGTCATGAGTATCATAGTGGACTCTGTGAAACACTACTTGATACCCTACATCTCTCATCTTGACTCATCTAAGAAGATGTAGGATTCCCTAACTAACCTCTTCTTAGTCAGAAACATTGAACAAGTAACGAGTCTGAAGAATGAGCTCCGTGATATGAAAATGAATGATGATGACATCATAACATCATACTCTGTAAGAATCTCTCAGCTAAACTACAAGTTATTGAAGAAATCATTTCAGAAAAGGAACTAGTAAATATAGTACTCAATGGCCTTCCCGAGACATGGGATGCATTTGCTGCAAGCATGAACATAAGAAAGGAATATCCCACATTTGAAGAACTTTGGACTTGTTGTGCACAAGAAGAATCAAGGGTTAACACAAAAGAGAAATCCCAAAGTAAAGATCAAGGCTTCACAACAAAGTTCAAGAATTTCAGGAATAAGAAGAAGTTTGTCTTGGGGAAGAAACCAAATCAAGAAAAGGATATGTCAAAAATTCAATGCTTCAACTGTCGAAAATATGGTCACTACAGAAAAGGAAGGAAATAGAGGAAGCATTAGTTGTCGAAGAAAGGGAACCCTCAAAGAAGACCAAGCAGGATAAAACATACTTCTTCTTCTAAGTCAAGGCAACAATATTCTTCAAAGTTCTTGTACATACCATGTTCACATAGTTTTTGTACATATCATGTATATCTATTTCTTAGAAGATAAGATGTTCAAGTGAAACAACACCTATGGAAGAACAACAAGATAAGGATTGTTATCACGATAACTATAAGTCAAGCAATACACATGAAAATATGAAGTACGTTGACAATTTTTTATAACAATTCCTGTGGAAGATATTATATAAGTAACAACTGTCAGATAAGCCGAAATCAGAATCAAAATTGAAGAGAACCAGAAGGAGTCAAAATAGAAAGAAGTCAACAATTAAGAGGAAATTATAAAAAGACTTGTGACACCTTGTAGAAGGAAATAAGGATGCAGACGTAAGCGTGGACTATCTTAGATGGAGGGAATTGATTACAGAATTCCAAAAGAGGAGCATGCATTCATACATGAAGCAAGGATTAGAAGGGTGTTAATCCTAAATATGATCCATTGAGGATTATGAAGTACCTATCCATGTTCTCATTGAAAGTAGCATCCATGATAAGCAACATGTGTTCAGTCTGACTCTAGAAGAAGTCTTATTCGAAAAGAAGCCTTGATGTATCCTTGGTTGTCCATCTGCATCCATGATCCTATGATGAAAGGAAGAAGTTGGAATCCTCGGGGCATATAGAAGACCCCATGGACCCAAGAGATAAAGAGAGACATGAGGAAGAACATGAAGATTCCAAGAAATAAAGAATAGCAAGAACAACTAATGATTATACAGAGAATCACAAGACTACCAGCTTGGTTTGAACCCACTAAAAAGCAATCGAGAAGAAGAAATAAAAGTTATGATAAAGAACAATGTATAGAAAATGTCAAAAAGACTTATGAATGGAAGCATTGCAAGATTCATAGGTTCTTCCAAAAGGAGGGAGAAGACAATGACAACAACTTGTTCTAGATATACCTCTTGTAGTATCCATGGATTGGAATTTACATTTAAAAGACTGTTCTTCCCAATAAAGCAAGTGAGAAAGAAGCTTATACCAGAAAGAGACCCATGTATGCAGATATGAGAAGACCTTGTATGGATTCAAACAACTTGATGCAGAGTATCTCATATACAACAAAAGTGTGGTGAAAACTTTCTATGACAGAGATAGTGTATCATAATAGTTACTCAGAAGTCTGGGATGATGAATTGCTAATCCATGGAAAACTCTCATGATGACAGAAGAAGTGATACTTGGATATGTTTCAGTTTGAGATTTGCCATGATGTCATGAGCTAGCAGGAAACATAAGTGTTGAATTCGACCATGATATATTGTAATGATCAGAGCTCTATGAAGCCTTCAGAGAAAATCAGTGTTCCATGACAAACCGAAGTACATTGAGATCAAGCATTATATTCTCCATAATGAAGTCCAGAAAAGATAAGTGGTTCTCCAATATATCTCCAGAGACGAGCAAATAGAAAATATTTTAGTAAAGCCTATGTCCAAGATGAAAAGTTTTCATACTCAAGAAACAAGCTAGGGCTCATGGAGACGAAGTCCTTATTGAAAAATGAATAGATTACTCCTAGGTTGGAAGGGAGCACTGATATGTTATTGATTCATGGACAATAATTTTTCAGTTTGAAAAATGGTCCAGGATGAGTAGTTCCTTTCTAGTTCAGAAAGTGGTTTGAGATTTCTGATGGACATGCATTTTCCAGTTCGGAAAATGGTCCAAATCAGACAATCATTTTCGTAATGAAAATGGTCCGATAGATTGTTGATGTACCATAGACAGTGATTCCCCTTGTGGCCAGTGTGGGGGAATGGTCTAGGACAATCATTCTTCTTGGTAGTCACTTTGAGTAGTGGTCAAGTAGAATGGTCTTCCTCGCTGGGAAGTCATTCTTTCGAAGTTCACAGTTGTGAGAAGTTTCGAAGAATGGTCTGTTTTGGAGGTTGGTGCATGACAGTCATTTCCTTAGGAAATGGTCCAGACAATCATTCCCTAGGGAAGACTCATTCTCTCCAGGTTGTACTATGATTAGTGCCGGAGGAATGGCCCAGTGAGGTGAATGGTCTAGGTTCAACAATCAGGGACATACATTCCCTAGGGAAGACTCATTCTCTCCAGGTTGCACTATGATTAGTGCCGGAGGAATGGCCCAATTAGGTGAATGGTCCAGGCTCAGGAATCAGGGACAATTATTCTTCTGTGCTTGAGAAGAATAGTCTAGATAGCCCATGGCTGATGTTTTACTTTTTGAGGGAAGATGCTCTTCCAGATCTCACAAATGTGAGTGGAAGAATGGCCTAGATGACTCAGTTTATATCATGATATTATTTTATGCAGGTTGATATTAGATGATATGATTGCTGTGGAGATTGAATGTCTCTAGGCAGTAGATGTATGCTACTATGGTGGATGTGTTCCACTGGTTGTGACTATGCATCACTAATTAAGTAGTTGTGTGCTACTTGGTGTGGTTGTGTACCACTGGATAGTAGTTGTGTACTACTATGGATAGACACAATTTTGTTCTATTGAATGGCATTGTTCTGATTGCCATGAAGACTATTAGTAGTGTTGGAAATGATTATCAGCTAGATGGATAGTCAGTGTGCTGGTGGACAGACATTTTCCATGCAGAAAATGGTTCAAGACATTTATTCTTCTAGGACGTATGTCTGGATTAGAAGAATAGTCCTTGTAGCCCATGGCACGGCTTCCAACATTTGTTGGAACAATTATTCTTCTAGGACATATGTTCGGATTAGAAGAATGGTTCTTGTATCACATTGTGGAGTGAGTGACTTATCCAACATTATGTCTGATTACTCAGATGGAGTATGGCTTTGAGAGATGATATCGTTGATGCTATCAGATGATATTGATAGTGATGATGGTGCTCGTGATTTGATCATGAGATAGTCTGTGTGGCTACGATGATGCTACCGGTTGAATGTTATGTTTGTGCTCAAGACCATTACCTTTAAATACCTCCCTAGTTAGGAGGGAGTGTTGATATTATGGTAGCTACGGGAGGTATTAAGCCTCCACGTGTAACCCTGACAAGAATAGAATATTCCGGGAAGCAAGAAGAAACCCTAAAGCATTGAACATAACCTTCGAAGACAAGTCAGCTAAAGAAAATAAATAATATTGAGTTTTTAGCCTCCAGAAAGAGAAGTCGGCTCAAACAGCTAAGGAAGAGCAGTATAAATACAGGATGTCAGAGCTCATTTGGATAGACACAGCTCGCAACTGCATAAATTCAATGCGCACTGCAGAAATTTAGTAAGTGCACAAGTTTGGAGAGTAGCTACAACTGCAGCTACTGCAACTTGTATTTTCGGTTTTAGGCTTGGACTTTCTCTTGGTTATGATTTGGACTTTCTACCTTGTGCGTTAGCTCTGGAGAGAGGTATGCTACATTGATTGGCTATTGGTTCTAGGGTTGCTTCCAGAATTATTCTCTTTGTCAAGGTTAAGGTACTCGGGGGTGGCTTCGGCCTATGGTTGTGTGACAATATTGCTATATTGTATATGGTGAAACGAGCACAACTATTTTTCTAACACCAAGAAGGGAAAATTGTCTACAACCAATGAAAAGAGGGACATGAGGGCCCTACTTAGTTCTTAAATATTTATTAATGTAATTTTCGGTGATGTTTGTTTAGTTGTTTTGAACTTTTTTGAGTTAGTTGTTGTTTAGAAGGTCTTTGGACTATTTACTTTGGACCTTTGAAGAGAGTAACTGGGGTTTCTTAGTGTGCCATTAACTGTTTGGCTTGTATCAGTCCTTGTTTTTGCGGGTGAATTTATTTCACCTTTTAGTTTTGGTGGTGTCGTGGAGATTATAATTGCTAAGTTTCTTATTGTTTCTTAGACTGAACATTTTATATCAATATAAGAGTGTTTCTGTTGGAAAAATGTTTTTCCGACCCTAAAGAAAAATTGTGATTTACAATAATATACAGGGCATAAATTATATCAACATTGTCTTTAGCAGTGACGTGGCCATGCAAGCAACCACACCCTCGATTGGATAAGTAGGATAAACTATAAGAGAGGAGAGGAAATACTCTAGACGGTTGACAGCACCGCAAGCAGCAGTCGGAGCTAAAGAGAACTTAGCTGCGATGGCCATGGCGTTCGTTACCTCAGGGGCTTTGCCAGCTCTTCCTTCATCTTCTTTTCTTCGTTCTCCACTGTGCAGGTGCATTAAATCTCCCATTCTTCGTCATAATTCCTCACAATAATGATTGAATGCTACAGAGTCTTCTGAATCACGAGTCCGCAGGATATGCAAGGGAAATGAGGTTCGCCTTAACAGGATTGCCACTCGGCCCTCCTTTACAGTTCGTGCAGCAAAACTCCCAACAGGAGTAAGTAAAAACTGGGAAATTCTATTGTAAAATTGATTCCTCTAATGCCATTTCGTGGGCACTGAAGAATTATCAAGTTTGATGCAGGTGGAGGCTCCTAGAGAAGAGCCCAAGCTTCCATCGCCGTTTTTGGGCTTTACGCGGACTGCCGAAATCTGGAATTCTCGAGCATGTATGATTGGCCTCATCGGTACATTCATTGTGGAGTTGGTAAGCTCGCATTTTTCTCCATTTACCTTTAGTTTGTTCTTCTGATTATGTTTGATGCATTTTAGAGATAATCATAAACTACGCGGAATGAAGATTTTTAGAATCTTAAGAGTATGACTAGAAACCAAATACTTGTGGATATGGGTTGTTTGGGTGGCAAGGTACCCACATTTAGTGGAAATTTAATTGCTGGAGCTGTATGTGAAGTTGTTGCAATGCATGGGCATCACAAATCACCTACCTGTGGATATGGGTCCTTAACCAAAAAATCACCTACCTGTGGATATGGGTCCTTAACCAAAAAATCACCTACCTGTGGATATGGGTCCTTAACCAAAATGCCAGAACGGGGTGTTCTGCAGGTACCCATGCCATTGGTAGAAATTACACCCATGTATTTGTACTCGGAGTTGTAGCAATGCATGTGCATTGCAGGGTTAGAACTTGAAACCAACTACATGTGGATATGGGTCCTTCACCAAAATGCCAAACCGGAGTGTTAGGCAAGGTACCCATGTCATTGGTAGAAATTCAACCATAGAGTTGTATGTGGAGTTTTTGCTTTGCATGGTTACCATGGGGGTCGAAGTTGAAACCACATACTTGTGGATATGAGTCCTTAACCAAAACATAACACTGGGTGTTGAGCAAGGTACCCACATCATTGGTAAAAAGCAATGTTACAAGAGCCGGACCGGTCATTGAATCGGTCGACCGAAAAAACCGGAACCGAACCAGAATCGGGAAAAAACCAGATCAAAAAACCAGTCACTAAAAATACATAAAATATTCAAATTTTGAAAAACAAATACATATTCATGTGCATACATGTGAATCCAAACTATTATACACAAATTTGCAAAGTTTCTCATATATATCCATGTCACATGTGCATCCAATGTGAATCCGATTCCAAACCAAGGTTATCGTATGAAGCAATTATACTCGATGAACCGATATAGAGTGGCATTCACAATGCTTAATTACAAGTCTTAGAGCATGAGAATGTGAACATGGAACTTAAGAGATTTAACGAAGCATACCATTTATCAAATCATTCCACCATTCATAAGAGTTAAGTTCTGGTCAATGATTAATGAAAGTGCTCTTTAGGGTACTGCTGTTATTTATATCAGGTCTTTAAGCACAACAAGATGTAGCTCAGAATTTGCTCATCAAAGGATATAAAGCTTATGTGCAATGTCATAAAATTACCACCACAAGATATAATGGATTTAGAGCGTGTTTGAAAGTGGAATTAAGTGCAAGCTATTACTGTTGTAGCCTGTAATATATCAAAGTTTGGGACAGCAAGATAGCTGAGATTTCATGTGTGAACATCATCAATCATTAGCCTTGAGAAAGAGAGATTATTAACCATAGAATGCAAAGAAAATGAGAGCCCTAGTTACTTAAACACTGTTGTTGTGTATTAAAGTTCTTATCAGTAAGTATCCACAGTCTTGATTAGGAGTTTGTATTCAGCATTTAAGTGAGACATCAGTCCATAAACAGTAGCACATCATTGCAGAATGATTGAAAACAATTCAAACCTTAAATTTTAACCCAATGCTTAGGTGCTAGTGGGATCAAGTTGACTGTTTAGGGCCCCAACCCTAAATTTAAAAAGAAATCTAATTTCCCCCTACCTTTTGCGGTTGCGGGTCATCTTCATGGAACTGGTACGGAACCGACCGGTTCATGCAAAAAAGCCAGTTCCGTACGGAACCGGTCAGGGGCGGTTTAGAGGGGCGGTTCGGACCGGTGGGGGCTCAGAACCGGTTGGACAAGATGGTTTTACCGGTTCCGGTTCGGTTCTTGTAACTATGGTAGAAAGTCAATGCATGGTGTTGTATGTGGAGTTGTACTTGTAGTGATGCATGGGCACTACATGGGGATTGAACTCGAAACCAACTACTTGTGGATATTGGTCCTTAACCAAAACACTATACTAGGATGTTTGGCAAGGTGCCCATGTCATTGGTATAAATTCAACCTATGGAACTTTATGTGGAGTTGTAGTGATGCATGGGCACTGGGGGGAGAGCAAACTCAAAACCAACTACATGTGGATATAGGTCCTTAACCAAAATGTTGGACTGGGACATTTGACAAGGCACCCGGTTCATGTTAAAATATAAGGCTTACATGTGTAATAAATTCACCTTAGTGACTTAGGCTAGAAGATAGGCCTTTTTGTTATTATTAGCTTTTAGGGTTTTGGACAAATATCAACTCTCTCTCTCTCTCTATATATATATAAGGCTTACATTTGTAATGAATTCACCTTAGTGACTTAGGCTAGAAGACAAGCTTTTTTGTTATTATTATCTTTTAGGGTTTTGAACAAATATCGCCTCTCAAATATATATATATATATATATAGAGAGAGAGAGAGAGAGAGAGAGAGAGAGAGAGAGAGAGAGAGAGAGGAATCATGATGTAATTGCATGAAGTGTTTTTTCATAATAAAATATTGAGTTATTGTGTTCATCCATTTCTTATGGTTGGCTTCTTCACTAACTTCTACCTAGGGTTTTGTGATTTAGTGTTCATTGCTATTTCCTAACATGGTATCAAAGCGGGTTTTTTATCAACCTAGCTAGAGAGTCACTGGTTTAAGAGTTGTGATTAGTGAAGGTGATGTGGAGGTTGCCTCTTGCAATCAAGTTGCCATCCATACATCACATGTTGTTGTAGCAGCGTTTTTTTTTGTTTCCATAAGCCGTCGAGGGATCTTAGCTGCCATGAATTTAAGTCGTCGTCATCTATAGTGTTGTGTATCAAAGAGGAGCCGCCATCGACATAGAGGGAGCCGTTGTGACACTATGATAGTTATCAAGGAAGTTGTGCCATTGAACTAATCGAATGAGATTGCATCTTTTGAAGTTGTCAACAGAATGATCTAAGGATAATCATGGTGGAAGAGACCAAGGGGGTGGTGGTGTGTAGAGAATAAGCCTTTCCCAACTATACGACCACTATATAGATTGATGAGTTGGGCAATTGCTTGATGTATTATTGAGGTAGATCTTGTTGGATGCGATTTCTAGGGCAGATCGTTGAATTGGGTTAGATCAATAGGCGTAGGCAGATTGTCAGTTGGGTGTTGGGTTTGGTGCACATAGATATGTACTTTCTAGTGCAAGAGCATCATGGAAGATTTATTTGCAATAACACAAGTTCAATAAATCAAATCCGTTGGTAAATTTTGTAAATCAAGCAAAGTGTTGGAGGCTTCATCTAGAACTTCACCCTAGAAACCACACAACCAAGAGAAGAGTATGGATAGTGAAGAGTAAAGAGGATGAAGTGTTACCTACATCCCTAGCCCAAGGAGAAAAGAATATCCAGGGTGTTATAGCAACATTGGAGGTCAGTCTCATCAATGATCTGGATAATAGGTTGATGCTGGTATCCATGGAAGCCCCTATTCAATTGTTGCCTTCGATCTACTAGAAGAGGATTCCCTTCTTGGAGATGTATCAGAGAGTGGTGCACGAAGGTCAATGGTCTTGGGGGTTCCTTGGAACTCCATGCCATCCACCCAAAGAAAACCTGATGTTGAATAATTCATGAAAATTGCGATGCACACAAAGGAAGTCATTCAATTGACATTGCTATAGAGATGGAGTGTTGTGTAATTGTGTGCAAGAACCAAAGAATTGTTTCAATGTTGGAAGCAATTGATCCTAGTAGAAGAGGGTAGACCACGTTTCATTTTGTGGACTTGCTGCATGATGGCACATGCTTGTTGGGATCTCATTGAGCAAGAGAAGACTGGAATTCAACTTGTCTTCCGTTGGTTGCCAATATGGATAGTCTCCAAGTTTGAGAATTAAAGGGACTTGCACGTTGAAGATGGGAGTGAATTTTGATTGAAGAGTTCGGATCTGAAGATCGCTCAGAGCTGAGAATCAATGAGAAGATCTTTGTATTAGGGGAACAAGTGAGCCAGGAATCAAAGCCAGAGCCAAAGCCAAAACTAGAGCTAGTAGCCGGAGTTGCGAGCCAGAGTTAGAGCTGTAGCCATGTTCTAGAGAAGTAGACATAAGTCACATTGATCCAGAGACCGGTTTTCTAGAAGCCCGTGGAAACCCTCTCAATGGGTAGGTGTGATCTGAAATGGATTCATCTTTCAAATAGCATGCATGGTTGTAAGATAGTACTCACAAACAAAGTCGACAATTAATGAAGGTAGAAAACAAGAAAAGACAATACAACATGAAAGAAATTAAATGTAAACAAGGAAAGAAAAGAGAGAAAAACAAAGAATTAAATGAGAAATAAAAATAAAAATAGGAGAGAAAGTTGGGGAATGGGAAATGAAAGGACAAGGATGCTTGGCCTTCCCATTCACCGCATATCTGCCTATATCTCATTGTAATTAGACTCACAAAGGGATTTTTGCTGGCTAAGAGGGTAGCATGCCATAGAGCCATGAGTTGCTTTGTAACTCGAGATTGCCGAAATGAAAACTGAGCAACCATTTGAAGTTGGCATTTCTGTTTGGGTTTCCAAGGTAAAATCTCCATGTTTATGGTGTGTTTGATTTTTCTACTATGTAAATTCTATGTGTGCAATACGTTACTCTTAGTGTGTTAATGGTGGAGATGAAGAATTGCAAATTATATTCCTGTTTAGTTTACTCATAATTTCAATCTCCATTATCAATTAAAGAATGCCAACAACTCCGAATCACCCACCGTTCGATTGGCACCGAGATTGGAGATCCATGGTTGCTATTTATTCACTGTTTCTCTATTCTAGCTTAGTTTCTAAATCTGTCTAGCAAATTTGGTAAGTATTCAAGCCATACACAACAATGGTTCTTCTTCCCCAATGTCATACATAGCAATAGCTTCTTCCCACTGTTGTACATGGCAATTGTAGGAGGGATGAGGCCGTACACAACACATTAAGCTTCCTAGATGTTGCATGCATATTTATTTAGCTCCTTGAGGCTATACATACTATATACAACCTAGGTATGCTGGCTCCATCTCCCTAGGATCATGTGAAGTGGTGGATGGGTATTTGCACGGTTGTTGGAATGAGTTGAGTGGTAGTCTATGCCATCATGGAAATGGTCAATGAAACCATAATGTTTTTTTTTTAAGTTCTCTCTCTTCCCACTAATTTTGGCATTTAGTGGTTCAAGTTGTGGGCTTTCCTAGGTTCAACTCTTTTGGCATTCTTATAATTTTCCTTCACCATGTTTAATGAATTATGTTTTTATTCATGTACTTGGAAGGAATGCTTGGTATGAGACATGCCATTCCATGGGAAGGCATTATGTGCCATATTATATTGACTAGTGAAATATTTATCCATGACACTACATTTACTTGGGTAAACATATGGATGAACATTGCTTCGTATTGAAAGTTTGAGTCGGAGCTTTAGTATAGACATATGAAACATGGAAGTGAGTGAATGTCTTTGCATCGTGATTATCAAATATATTCATTGAGCAATACATCGATGTCCCTTATTCATGATGGAGCAATCGATTTCATCAATTTGTGTGAGTTGTTTTGGTCATACAAGAAGCAATTGGATCCTTGAATCCAGGTCGTAATAGAGTGGGCCATTTCTAAATATAAGTAGAAGTGTTGGATTTACATATTCGACAAGTAGAGTTCATATTAACTGCATTTGAATTGCCCGCAGGGGTGTAGACCGATTGGCAAGTGCCGTGTAAATGGAAGGAAATGTAAAAAGGAGGTCTCAAGTTCGATTCTCACCTCGATTTACCCATGCCCCATGCTTGCGGGCTGTGTGGATGCACCTGGAGGTTATAGAGGTAGCAGACGTGAATCGACCCCGTGTCATGAGAGTACAAGAACCGTGAGTTGCCGATTCCGCCAGTCACAAAAAAAAATAAATTGCATTTGAATTGGAATGTCATTGTTATGTTGAGTTGGTTCCATTAAGCATAGAGCTATAAACCTTGTGCATAAGCAGTTTTGGTGATTGGTATTTAGCCCTAGTAGGCTTCGTCAATACTTGGTACCATTGGCTGGGTGGTCTTACCAAAGCATTGAACATTTGGGAGAGGTCTACTATTCCTCAATCAAGCCACTACAATTAGAACTAAATACACGAATAGAACCATGATGGTGTCTAAGCCTTGCTCATCTTGATAGGTCTAGTTCAGTTGGATATCAACATGTAAAGGAGTTGTACTGAAGACACAACTCTCAGTGATAGAGTAATTGCAGAGTCTTGGTTATTATTGGCATTGTCAACTAGTTGCTTGTGTGTAGGTTACACTAGAGAACATGGCATATAACCAAGTGGGCGATAAGTCCCTTGTTTACAAATCAATGCTCCTCTAGAATCTCCCTTAGCATCCAAGGTCAACAAATCTCTAGAAGTAGAAAAAAAGTTGGTAATGTGTGCCTATCCCTCCTTCTTGGGATGCTATCAAAGGGAACTAGATGGTCCTTGATGTATGATAGAAGCAGATCCACAACGAATGGAATGGAAGTGTGGACATTGGTGTGCTTTAGTAATAGCATACCGAGGACACTGTCTCATCGATCTATGCCTGTCACTTGTGAATTGACAACATATACATGGAACTTAGTTGAGTTCTACCATTCCTCAATCAAGCCACTACAATAAGAACTAAATACATGCATAGAACCATGATGGTGTCTCAACCTTTAAATCTTGATAGGTCTAGTTCAGTTGGATATCAACGTGTAAAGGAGTTGCACCGAAGACAAAGTTCTCAGTGATAGAGTAATTGCAGAGTCTTGGTTATTATTGGCATTGTCAATTGGTTGCTTGTGTGTAGGTTACACGAGAGAACAAGTCATATAACCAAGTGGGCTATAAGTCCCTTGTTTACAAATCAATGCCCGCTAGAATCTCCCTTAATCCAAGATCAACAAACCTTTAGAAGTAGAAAGAAAGTTGGTAATGTGTGCCTATCCCTCCTTCTTGGGATGCTAGCAAAGGGAACTAGATGGTCCTTGATGTATGATAGAAGCAGATCCACAACACATGGAAAGGAGGCGTGGACACTGGCGTGCTCTAGTAATAGCATGTCGAGGACACTGTCTCATTTATCTATGCCTGTCTCTTGTGGATTGACAACATCTAAAGGGCACTTAGTGTTGAAATAATGTAATTGCAAAGAGTATTCTAATTATTATTGATGTATTATTCATTAGATCAATCCCCTATTGTGGATTGATCATGTCGGCTATTGTAAAGGACTAAATCCCCTTTTGCGGATTGATCAAAACATAATTGTAATAGGCAAAATAAGAAGTCAGCCCTAGAATATATTAAAGGTGGTTATAACCACCCAGAAGAAGAAGTCGGCCCTGCCAGTGAAAAGACACCTCCGTCCACATGTGCCCGAGTTGTATAAATAAGGAGGCTAGTGCCTCATTTAGACACACACTCACTTGTTCATCAAGAGACAAGTTTGGAGCTGCAGTTGGAGAAGAGAGAGAGAGAGAGGCGCATTCTTGGGAGAGGACTTTCTATATTTGTTTGAGTTATCTCTTGGCATTGTATTGGCTATCTATAATAAGGAAGTTTTGCTGGGTTTTCTCCCCCATGAGGGTTTCCCAGGATAAATGTTGTGTCTCTTGTGATTGTGTATTTCTCAATGATCCTATCTATGCTATTGTTATCTAGTGAAATGCAAAGAAATCTAATAATAGCTTAAACCTTAACATGGTATCAGAGCTAAGCTGAAGAGAGCATCTTTCACAAGAGAAAGTGAAAAACGTCACTGTTGTCGTACATGCAAATAAGGGATTTTTGTTGATGAAGTATTTCAGCCCCAAAACTATCTAGAAAAGTGCGCCCTTCCTCAAGGATCACTTTGGCATCCTCAGCGCAACTTTTCAGTGGCTAGATCTTTGGGAAAGTGAAACCCTAGTTTTCACAAAGTACTAAAAGTACCAGAAAACTAGAGTACCAGAAGTACCAGAATACCAGAAGTACCAGAAAACTAGAAGCACCAGTCCAGAAATCCGTAGATCAAGTTTGGAGGGGTAAAAGTTGGTTTTTTCAAGATCCAAACACACTAGGCTACTCGCCTCAACCAAGCGCACCTCTTGGTAAGTTCAGAATTTAATTTTGAGCATTTTCATTTTTGGACATTTTCCTAGTTCTAGGTAAAAGATGTCTGCAAGCACTAAGCTTGTTGACAAGCTGGAAGGTGTGGAAAACTTCCGTGCCTGGAAGTATAGGATTGGTCTCATTCTTGAAGAGAATGACCTAGCAAGATTCGTCAAAGAAGAAGTGCCGGAACCCAACGATGCTGGAGATAAAGAAAAACACCAAAAGGACACGATCAGGGCCAAAATAATCATTGCAGATTCAATCAAAGATCACCTGATTCCTTATGTGTCATCAAAGAAGACTTCGAAAGAAATGTTTGATGCCCTAAACAGACTATATGAAGGAAAGAACATAAACCGGAAGATGAATCTAAGAACTTAGCTCAAGAATACAAGGATGCAGAGAGGAGAATCAATCCAAGAATATTTCTCCAGAATATCAGAATTCAAAGAATAGTTAGAAGCGATTGGAGATACCATAGACGAAGACGAACTCATAGTGACGACCCTTAATACCCTTAATGGTCTCACAAGACCTTGGGATGCATTCATCCAAATGATTTGTGCCAGAACGAAGAAACTAAAATTTGACGGTCTATGGGAAGAATGCATTCAAGAAGAATCAAGAGTAGCTAACCAAGAGGCTTTACTATCAAGAGATGAAGATCAAGCCCTAGCTACTCACACTAAAGGAGGAAGAAATAAGTCTTACTTCCAGAAAGAAACTCATAAAGAGTCTCACCCCCAAAACAAATTCAGTCATAAAGAATCTCAACCAAAGAGATTCCAGAAGAAAGGACAACGAAAGGAAAGAGATTACTCATCTGTTCAATGCTACCATTGTGACAAGATGGGACATATTGTGAGACATTGTCCAGCTAGACGAGAAGAATACAAGAGGAAAAATAAGAGGCACCATGCCCATGCAGTTGAAGATGAAGAGCCACCAGCAAAGATGTTAAGAGAACAAATTAAAGAAGAGGACACTTGGCTCATTGATAGTGGTGCCTCCAAGCACATGACAGGTCAAAGAGATATTCTCTCTTGCATTTCAGAAAATAAGTTTTCTTAGAAAGTTACACTTGGAGATGATTATCAATACCCTATCAAGGGAGTGGGAGAATCAAACTACAAACTTAACTCAGGGAATTCAGTGAAGATGAAGGATGTACTCTATGTACCAGGTTTGACAAAGAACCTACTCTCCATATCAACTTTAGAAAAGAAAGGCTTCAGAAGTTGCCTTTATAGATGGAGAAGTTCTTATGTGGGCTAAAGGAGAAACCATGAAAGAAGCAATCGTCATTGGAAAAGAAGAAGGTGGCTTGTATAAGCTAAAGGGTCGCTCAGAAGCAGCCATGACCCATGCCATTGAGAATCCATGTGAACTTTGGCATAGAAGATTAGCCCAGATCAACTACAAGGCGTTACCGTACGTATACAAAGCAGTCACAGGTCTACTAGAACTCAAGGTCGACCATGAAGGCGTGTGCAATGGATGTGCACAAGGGAAGAACATCGGGAACCCTTTTCCGAAGAGAGATAACAAAGCAGAAGGAGTCTTAGAACTCATTCATTCAGATGTGTGTGGCCCAATGCCATCATCCTCCATCAGTGGGTATGTATACTATGTATCTTTTATTGATGATTATTCTTGTAAGACCTGGGTTTACTTTTTGAAGTCAAAAGTTGGAAGTGTTCAGTAAATTCAAGGAATTCAAAGCCTTGATAGAGAATCTTTCTGAAAGAAAGATCAAGATACTCAGGTCAGATAATGGAGGAGAATACACCTCAAAAGAGTTTGTGAACTTCTGCAAAGATGTCGGGATCAAGAGGGAGCTCACCACTCCCTATAATACTCAACAAAACGATGTAGCAGAAAGAAAGAACAGAACGATAATGGAAGCAGTGAAGACCATGATCCATGATCAAGATCTTTCAATGTGCTTATGGGCAGAAGCAACAATGACAACAGTATATGTACAAAACTGATTGTCCCATAGTGCACTTGGGTTCAAGACCTCGGAAGAGATGGTCACTAGAAAGAAGCCAGAGGTAAGCCATCTCAAAATATTTGGCTGCCCAGTGTTTGTACATATTCCGAAAGAGAAGAGAAACAAGCTGGAACCCTTAGGAAAGAAGGGAATATTTGTGGGATACTGTGAGGCCTCCAAGGGCTTCAGGATTTATATACTAGGTCACCATCACATTGAGATCAGCAGGGATGTGACCTTTGATGAAGATGCAGCGCTCAAGAAATCAAGAAGATGCCAGCTTGAAGAAGTATATGAAGAGGAACCTGTAGCTCCCAGAGTTGCAAAATCAGTGAGGGAGGTTCCCAAAGTTGCAGAACTAGTGAGGGAAGTCATAGCTTCCCCTGATGAGGAAATTCTAGAAGATCATGACATAGTAGAATTTCAAGAACCTCCTTAGATGACGATCTCCCATAAGAGAAAGCCTGCTTGGGCTAGGGAGCTTATTCAAGATGGAGAGAAGTATGGTTTTCCCGAAGGAACCACGCGACAGGTGAAGAGACCTAAGCCATTCTCCAGTTATATGGCTTTGATGTGTGATCTTCTAGAGAATGATCCTACCTGCTTTGAAGAAGCCATTCAGAAGAAAGAATGGGCAGATGCCATGACAGAAGAATACCAATCCATAATAAATAATGATGTATGGGAAATAGTTCCCAAACCGAAGAGCAAGGATGTGGTATCTTCCAAATGGCTCTTCAAAATAAAACATGTTGCTGATGGAAGCAATAAAAAGTATAAAGCAAGGTTTGTCGCTCGTGGCTTTTCTCAAAAGGAAGGCATTGACTATGAAGAGACATTCGCTCCTGTAGCCAGATACACTTCCATTAGAACCATCATAGCCCTTGCATCTAAGATGAAGTGGAAGTTACATCAGATGGACGTAAAGACAACTTTCCTAAATGGTGTCATCGAAGAAGAAGTGTATATAGAACAACCTCAAGGATTTGAAGTTGAAGACAGGAAGACTCATGTCTGTAAGTTGAAGAAGGCTCTGTACGAGTTGAAGCAAGCTCCTAGAGCTTGGTATGTAAGGATAGACAGTTTTTTGACGAGCTTGGGTTTTACCAAGAATAAAGCAGATTCCAACCTCTACTTCAAGGTTATGAATGATGAGCCGGTGATATTGCTGTTGTATGTGGATGACTTATTCTTAACTGGAGAAGAAAAGCTCATCATCGAATGTAAGCTCACTTCAAAATTTGAGATGAAAGACCTTGGCCTAATGCATTATTTTTTAGGTCTTGAGGTATGGCAGAGCCTAGAGAGAATCTTCCTTAACCAAGGGAAGTATGTAGTCAAAATCTTGAAGAGATTCGACATGTTGTAGTGCAAGTCCATGAATACACCCATGGAAACGAAGCTGAAGCTACTGGTCGACACTTCATCAGAATTGATTGATGCCACGCTATATAGACAGATCATTGGATCGTTGATGTACCTGACGAACACCAGACCATATATCTGTTTTGTCCTGAACACTTTGAGTCAGTTTCTGGTAGAACCCAGACATGTTCACCTAGTTGCTGCAAAACATGTGATGAGGTACCTTAAGGGTACATTAGATTGTGGTCTTAGTTATGATGGAGATCATGATTTCACACTGAGTGGGTACACTGATTTAGATTGGGCTGGAAGTGTCTCTGACAGGAAAAGCACTTCAGGATGTTGTTTCAGTTTGGGATTAGTCATGATCTCATGGCAGAGTAGGAAGCAATCCAGCATTGCTCTCAGTACAGCAGAACTAGAGTACATTGCCGCATGTTCTGCTAGCTGTGAAGCTATATGGCTTCGAAATTTGTTGACAGGTCTATTCGGCCTAGAGATGGAAGCAACCACGATCCTATGTGACAACCAGAGCTGCATAAAGATGACAGAGAATCTTGTATTTCATGATAAGTCGAAACACATAGAGATCCGATACCATTACATCTGTGACATGGTGCAGAGAGGAGCCATAAAGCTCCAGTACGTTAGCACGGACGAACAGGTTTTCGATGTGTTGACCAAGCCTCTATCTCGTGTAAAGTTTGAGCACTTTCGAGATAAGCTCGGTATAGTCCGAAAGGACCTCCCTCGAAAGGGGAAGTAGTGTTGTGTTGATATGCCAGCCTAGTGTTGTACTTCCATCTTAATTGTTGTGTCGAGATGCCAGCCTAGTGCTGTGCTTCCAGCTTAATTGCTGTGTTGAGATTCCAGCTTAATTGTTGTGTTGAGATGCCAGCCGAGCGCTGTGCTGCCAGCTTAATTGCTGTGTTGAGATTCCAGCTTAATTGCTGATGCCAACTTAATTGCTGGGTTGAGATTCCAACTTAATTGTTGCTGTCAGCTTAATTGCTGTGTTGAGATTCCAGCTTAATTGTTGTGTTGTGATTCCAGCTTAATTGCCGTGTAGTGTGCCAGCCTCGTGTTGTGATGATGTGACCAGCCTCGTGCTCTGATGATGATGTATTAGTTTTATACTAATTCATATTGATGCAGATGATGATTTCATTCCATTAAGAAAGACGATGTTGCCGATGAGAAAAACTTCCAATGATTTATAGATATGCTAGTCAGTGTTCCAAGATGCTGTTGATGATGCTATCATCTCACCCACTTGATGTTGTTGATGATGCTGTCCTCTCTCTCGCTTGATGCTTTTGTAGAATATCCTTCTTGTTAAGGGGGAGTGTTGAAATAATGTAACTGCAAAGAGTATTCTAATTATTATTGATGTATTATTCATTAGATCAATCCCCTATTGCGGATTAATCATGTCGGCTATTGTAAAGGACCAAATCCCCTTTTGCGGATTGGTCAAAACATAATTGTAATAGGCAGAATAAGAAGTCGGCCCTGCCAGTGAAAAGACACCTTCGTCCACATGTGCCAGAGTTGTATAAATAAGGAGGCTAGCGCCTCATTTAGACACACACTCACTTGTTCATCAAGAGACAAGTTCGGAGCTGCAGTTGGAGAAGAGAGAGAGAGAGAGAGAGAGAGAGAGAGAGAGAGAGAGAGAGAGGCGCATTCTTGGGAGAGGACTTTCTGTATTTGTTTGAGTTATCTCTTGGCATTGTATTGGCTATCTATAATAAGGAAGTTTTGTTGGGTTTTCTCCCCCATGAGGGTTTCCCAGGATAAATGTTGTGTCTCTTGTGATTGTGTATTTCTCAGTGATCCTATCTATGCTATTGTTATCTAGTGAAATGCAAAGAACTCTAATAATATCTTAAACCTTAACACTTAGTAGAGGTCTACTATTCCTCAATCAAGTCACTACAATCATAACTAAATACATGCATAGAACCATGATGGTGTCTCATAGGCGTGGACACTGATGTGCTCTAGTAAGAGCATGTCGAGGACACTGTCTCATTGATCTGTGCCTGTCTCTTGTGGATTGAAAACATCTAAAGGGCATTTAGTAGAGGTCTACTATTCCTCAATCAAGTCACTACAATCATAACTAAATACATGCATAGAACCATGATGGTGTCTCATCCTTGATCATCTTGATAGGTCTAGTTCAGTTGGATATCAACGTGTAAAGGAGTTGCACCGAAGACATCGTTTTTAGTGATAGAGTAATTGCAAAGTCTTGGTTATTATTGGCATTGTTAACTGGTTTCTTGTGTGCAGGTTACACTAGAGATCAAGACATATAACCAAGTGGGCTATAAGTCCCTTGTTTACAAATCAATGCCCATCTAGAATCTCCCTTAACATCCAAGGTCAACAAACCTATAGAAGTAGAAAGAAAGTTGGTAATGTGTGCCTATCCCTCCTTCTTGGGATTCTATCAAAGGGAACTAGATGGTCCTTTATGTATGATAGAAGCAGATCCACAACACATGGAATGGAGGTGTGGGCACTGGCGTGCTCTAGTAATAACATGTCAAGGACACTGTCTCATTGATCTATGCATGTCTCTTGTGGATTGAAAACATCTAAAGGGCACTTAGTATGCTCAACATTTTGGATGGGTTGAAAGAAGGAAGTGATCAATGTGGTAGTCCTAGGATTGGCCCCAGGGCTCTCCTGCAAAGCTCTATATCTAAAGATGACAACCTGTCAGAGGAAAAGGGCCAAGCATCTCTAATTGGGATAATAAATGAAAGCAGATAGGGAACCTCTATAGTCTCTTTACAAACAATGCTACCTCCCCTGAATTTCATAATAGACGAGGTGTTGAAAAATGAACACTCATTCTCCACTTCCTAGAGAGAACAAAGACGACAAACCTTATCACCATCACGAATATGGTTGTCTGTCTTAGCGCTTAATTGGTAGTAGTAAACCCTCAATTGGACAAGGAGAATCCTTGGGCTTTGTGACCAATGATGTTGCAGATAGTTAGGTCAGATGATGGTGCCCTTAACAATATGTAGGAAATGCATGGATAGAAGGCCATTTACGGATGAGAGGTTGTGGGAGAGAGGTCTAATTAACGTACATATACTGGCGGTAAATATCATCTCTCATTTCTCTATTGATCACAACCTTCGAGGGAAGAAGGTGGGGCGTGTTGATGATTACAGCTGCGTGAGACATCCTCAAGGACACAGACCTGAGAGAGAGCCCCTGAGTTGGGTGTGTGGTTCCTATATGAGACAGAACTGGAACGTTGTGCTAGGCTCCTCCTTGTAGAGAGTTGAGATGATACTCCAGATGATTCTCCTATGTAATGCAGTGAGAAAGAAGATCTGTTGAGTTGGACGTGCATGTGGCTGAGCATAGGTGAATGTGTGAAAGCCCATGAGCTGGGTACATCGTTTTGAGAAAGAGATGAAACGATGTATTAGCCTCCTTTGAGCAGAGAGTTGAGATGATGAACTCTAGATGACTCCTATGTAATGCAGTGAAAAAGAAGATCTGTTGAGTTGGATGTGCCTGTGGATGAGCACAGGTGAACGTGATACTAGTGGCTGAGCACTAGTGAGTGTGGTTCTCCTGTGAGACGCAGTGAGATAGAGAGACATCCCTGTGGCTGAGCACATGTGGATGTGCCCCTAGTGGCTGAGCACTAGTGGGTGTATGAGATCCCTTGCTATATTGTTCAAGGGTCAGACTTACCTGTAACCCTAATTGTAATGAAAGGGTACAGGTCGACCCCACCTTAATGTAAAAGATAATTAATATGTTAATTATTAATTATATTGTGAGTTATTGAGGTCGGCCCTATTGTGCCAATAGACACTTTTGTTAACAGGTTCAATCTAATATAAATAACGGTAAATTCCCCATTGAGGAATCATATCACAAGTGTGAGTTTGGAAATTTCAGCAAATACTTCTTCTTGGGAAAAGTGTGCACCTCTCTTAGGTGCTAGTCTTCAAGGGTTTGTGAGCACCCTTTTGTGTGCTAGGTTTTTATGGTGGTGAAGGTATTTCTCTTGAAGAATATAGCAAAGGATTGGCTGGGTTTTCTTCCCTTGTTGAGAAAGGTTTCCCAGGATACTTCTTGTGTACTTGTGCATGGTGTTTCTTCTTGTGATCTTGGTTGCTGCAACAAATTGTTTATGGTTTAAGTAAAATGCTAAAAATGGAATGAACTTCATGCTTAAGCCTTGCTTATTGAAAAATCATTAGGGTGGAGCATCTAAGGAGTGCCTAAATGGGGGAAACTAATCAATGAGATGTGAAAAGATTGAAGAACCAAATTGACCTTCGAATACCAACATTGATGATGAAGAATGAGATGTAAAGAAGTAATACTCTCCAAAGCAAATACTGCGAGATATGGGTATTTCTCATGACCCAAGGTTAATCCTCTAGAGAATTGAGTCTATGAAGATAGAATGTGAGCTTGAAAATACTCTCGAGACAATATATTGACAAATCACCCATTTGGCACTAAATCATACTCTGAAGTGTGATCCTCTCAATACATGCCGAGTCAATAGATCCTAAATTGGTGCCCCAAACCTCAGGCCCATAAAGAATTGTGGGTCTAATGATGGTGTTGAAGAGGTTCTCCTTTGAAGGAATATATTGGACATGTATTTGAAAGCACTGGTGCTCCAAGATGGAAAGTGAAGCATATCTCTTAGAAAGGTGCAACTGGGAGGTAGTCTTTNCATAAAGAATTGTGGGTCTAATGATGGTGTTGAAGAGGTTCTCCTTTGAAGGAATATATTGGACATGTATTTGAAAGCACTGGTGCTCCAAGATGGAAAGTGAAGCATATCTCTTAGAAAGGTGCAACTGGGAGGTAGTCTTTAGATTGAGGAATGGGTGGTGAACTGAACCCCTAAATAAGTATATGCAATTATGATGTCCATAGATTCTCCTAATAGGAGAACCGAAACTTGGAAAGAGCATCCCTAGAAGTATTAAAGATCATAACCATAGTCTTACCAAGGTTAACTACCAATTGACAAAGCTTGTAGAAGTGAGCAAGTGCATCCAATTATCTTTGTAAACCATCATTGGCAAATGCCAAAAAGTAGTATTGCTATCGGGAATCCTAATGAAGCAGTGGTTCCAAACATTCAAGAGCATGTGTTTACCAATAGACAATGTAAATTTGCAGCCAACTCTTCACTAGGAAGAAAGATATACATTGACATTCCAACAATAAGCACAGAGAACTAAAAGGGAGATCACCCATAATTAAATTCTTCTAAAGAAAGGAACAATGTTACCCAGATTTAGCCCTTCATGACACATTTGATGCAAGCAGTTTCCAACATTAATCTTCAACAAATTAAGTCATATCTCTATTTTATATCCAACTTTATATTAGATAATGTTAGAAATTATCCCAACATTTGTGTGGAACTTAGTATTGTTGAGCATTTGAATTTTCAGGTGGCATAATATAAAGTTTAAACTGGTTTTTTGAAAAGGATGGTTTAAAGATGTGCAATGGCTAACCATCAAGCACTTGACTGGGATTGGTTATATACATTTCAATGGGCAAAAGTAATGTGTTTCATGTGTTTTGCACTTTTTGCTAAAACCTAAGCAATTGTAGTTGTCAAAGTAATGTACTTTAAATATAATTATTCTTAGTTGATGTGCCACCAAGTTAGATTGAAGGTAATGGGCTCTAAACAATACACCAAAGAGAAAATAACCCGTCAATTTTCAAAGCAATTATTTTGACTGAGAAATAAACTAGTCACATACAATATGGAACCCTATTAAAGCAAGTTTGTTACGATTTTATTCAATGTTATGTTAAATTTCAGTAATGTGACGAAAGATGTTTGGCATTCCAGACATATATTGGGACCTTGGAATTGAAATGAATTATTTGCAAAGGCTAACAATAATTACTTGAGATTAAACCTATCCAATGTTTGGGGCACATGCCTCGCGAGATCTCCCCCTCTTCCCTAGGATATTCGGATGGAGGGCAGCTTGACTACCAACCACAATAGCGGCTGGTAACCTAGAGAGTCCAAATTGAACGTGAACCTCCACTGTACTAGAACCGGGGACCTCACATCAAACTTTGCCTTGAAACAATCCATTTGAACTGATTGAGCTAACCCACTAGGTTTTTTAAAATTCAAGGACATGGGGTCGGGATTTGATCCACTTATGTACGTATAGGTTAGGAGAATATTTAATACAATCTCTTACAAATAAATATGAAGAACATGGAGGTGGGATTTGATCCACTTATGTGTGCATATGTCACGAGATAATTGAATATAATCCCTTTGGGAACAATCACATGTTGGACCACTACCTCAAGGTGATCCCATGGCTCCAAGAAAAGTCCTCACGGATCATGATCATTTGGATTCAATACTGATTGATAAGGGACAATACCAACAATGCAAGAAGATACTCACATACAAGAAAACACAAGAGATAGTTTTTTTTCCAAGATAAACCTCGCTAAGAAACCTAAGGGATGCTTCCCTACATTTGTGGATGGCAGCCCTAGTAAGCCCATTGATGTAGATTAGTGAGCCTCACCTAGGGAGAATTTGAATTGAGCACTCGTCAACACGAAACTAGCCAAATGCCCAAGAATATTGGTGATCACTGGTTGATTTAACCCCTGGGGCTAGATAAGAGAGAAAATATGCAAGTATGAGAGAAGATTCTTAGGACTATTCACATGTTTGTACACTCATTGTGTGTGTGTGTATCTCTCTCTCTCTCTCTCTATATATATATATATGTATGTATGCATGCATATATGTATGTATGTATAGTACAAAATTATCCTCAAGGGTTAGCTCTATTGGTAGATGCTTTTGTGCTAAGTCCATAGAGTTCTCTAGATCAATTCTCATTGGGTCCTTTGGGGTTAGGTGGTTGGGGGTTGATTCACCTTCCATCTGGAAGTTCTGGAGAAGAAGAGGGAGAACTCCGCGAGGGCTAGCATGGTACTAGCACCCCTATTATTCGCTTAAGTGTGTGAGGGTGGGGTGAGATTGTTTCCCCAAAAATAAAGTACAAAACTGTGGGAGAGTCATCAAGTTTGACATCGTCTCCAATAAAATACAATAAAGTGGTTGAGTGATCAATTTAGACTAAATCATCCAAAAGAGATAAGGATAAATTACAAAATAGAAAACTAAAAATATAGTACATGTTCACACATGTACATGTTTACTAGATAGTCTCATCAACAAATCCTTGAAGAGACATGTTGTTGGGAGCATTTCTAGAATGAACTTGCTCTAATCCAATTTTATTAGATTTTGTAAATCAAAAATCACAACTTCACTTAGATATGTCAGAAAAACATCTTTGCATATCTAGATGCTTACTATTATTCAAGATCATTGGCAGTTATCAAAGGCATGACCCAAAACATAAAAGTAAACAACTGGTATGAGAATGGTTAGAACTTGGAGGAGATTGATTAGTTTTATAGAAACAAAAACCAAGAAAACAAAGCTACAAGGTTTGTGTTGAAACTATAAACCTAAGTTTCTATGTTTAGAGAGATTTATAGAAGTTTTCCAAAGATAATCTAATAGATGCTGAAGCCTGAAACCCAATAATGTTTTTCCTTACAAGGTAATTGAGTGAGTGGTAGCCCAAGGGGTTAGCTTGATCGGTTATCGCAAATGTTGCTGGGAATTGGCTAGTTTCGTGCCAGCAAGTACTTGGTTCGAATCCCCATGGGTGAGGCACAATAGTCTACTCCCACGGGTTTACTAGGGATGCCATCCACGAATGTGCATCCCTTGGGTTTCCCCGCAAGGTTTGCCTTGGAAAAAAAATTGAATGAGTGGAAAAATAGCCTACAAGTAGGAAGTAGGAACAACTCAGGTGTAAGCAAGTTACTAGAAACACAAAATGCATGGAAACAACTAAAGATGTCAAAATGTGGTAAAAAGCTCTGAACATTGGAGTAAAAATGTTTTAGAGAGAATACATAAACATCGCTTTCCCCCAAAATTCTAGAAATGACATAAAATACCTAATGCATAACGAAACCACAATGTTGACTCTTCAAACTGTAATAAAGAATGTTGTGATGGTTGGAAACTGCAGAGTATGCAAAAAATAGTTCCAATATATCTTCAAACTGCCTAGTAATGACAAAAAATGGCATAAACCTAGTAGAAAGGCTCCACAAATGTCCACTAAATCAGAATAATTTCTGAAGTAGACTCGCATTTCAAGACACAGAAGTATGAATCCTTACCTAGATATAAAATCCTTTTTGGACTCAATGTGCAAGCAACACAAAAGCCACGTGCCAAACATGATGGAGAGTTGACACTAATAATTGAATGCACATTATCTTTTGAAGACCAAAAATTGAGGGTTAATATGGGGAGCAAGATCCTGATAGGATGCCTCTTCAAGTGGAAGGACCTCTAACTGGCAAGGAAGTGACATTTTACATAAGACCATTGTGTCCAAATCCTTTGGCAATCTGGATCTATTGCAGAGATAAACAAATTTCATATGATTTGGCCTTTATTTGTATGTGACTGATAATTACATGTTTTATTTTAGCTGGCTAGGGTTTGAGTTTGTGTTGTTGGGGAATGACCCCAATTAGGGGTGAGGTTAACTACCTTATTTAGGGTAAACCTTAAGTTTACAAATATAAATAACACCGGAAAGGGGTGATTCTAAGCATCTCATAAGTTTGGTTTGTTTTCTAAATCCTATGTTTTCAAAAGGCATAATTCTCGTCATCTGAATTCTATGTCTTGAACTTGGTTAAAAACATCTGAGATGCTTCAGAGACTCTTTTTCTTCCCAAGGCATCATGGCAGTTGTTCAAGGCAATTTAGGAGTTTCTCTCTCACATTGCATATTAAATCTGTTGACTGCTAAAAGCCATCATGAATTTGTGTATTCCCAGTGAGAATGTCTACTCAACAGGAAAAAAGAAAACGTTTCTTGAGAAACTCATTGAGAAGATGACTCACATTGTTGTATGTTTTCCTAAGTGTCTTTGGGCTTCCATGTTCTGTGTTTGTGGCACATTTATTTGCTGATATTTTAAATTGAATCTTTCGTTTTAGCATTCCTTATAGTTTAGTTGTTGCATATTACACTATGCAACCTGATAAGTTGTCATTTGTATTTTTTGCTACCCAGTTGATTCGAAAGGGAATTCTACAAGTAATTGGAGTTGAGATTGGCAAAGGCCTCGATCTGCCTTTATGATCAATTCAGAACAATTATTTTGGGTAAATGATCTCAATTCTCTATATGGCATTTCTGTTGAGCTTGTTTTTGTACATAATCTCTTAATAACTCATTCATTTTCTGCATTTTTTTATTAAAAGATACAAAGCTGTACCCTACAATATTTACATGGAGGTTCAGTTACTCAATTGTATAGCTTCTAATCTGTCTTATTCTTTCTCTATTTCTAGTTATCATATACACCGTCCCTTTGGTATACTAACATTTGCTATTTAACCTGTCAGAGGATAGCCAGAACGTTCTCAAAAGTATAGGCTAGTCGAAACAACTCAGCAATTGGAAAGATATTTGAAATGAACTTTTAAGTTTTCTAATGCTGGTTACCAAGGACGAGCCATCTTAGTCAGTTGATGAGAATGATACGAAGCCAGGAACAACTTTCTCTATTGTCAGCTATGTTTTTATGTTTGCTATATCTATGATTCATTATTATGAGTGATAGTTATCCTATTCAAGTTCTTTAACATTGTGAATATGATGTAGATGTTAACATTTTGTTTGAAGGGATGTCAACTTTTCGTTGGTTGGTGTATCACTAATAAAATAAAATGGGAAAAAATTTGAAGTCCCCCTTTGAAGGCCGACATAAAATTTTTTTTAGTCTGGTATAGATCCATTTTAACTTGTTTTTTCCAAAGGTTAGCTCAATTGCTAGAGGTCTAGGAATCAAATCCCCTTAAGTCCCTTGGGGTTACCAGCTGGTTATTCAGCTGGCAGTTACTACCATCCTCCATCCGAAAAACAGGGGAAGAGGGGGAGAATCCATGGGGTGTTGGTGAGGTACTAGCCTCCTCACTTGGAATGCTTAATAAGTAGGCGAATGCCAGACACTATTTCTCTGGAAAAAAAGTTCCATCTTAACCTCTGATCTTTTAGACTGGGAAAGGTTTGTGCGTAGGTTTTTTAAATCCCTCTCCGTGCTTAGTACATCCAAGGTTAAAATTGATCTATGGTAGTAGCAACTATTTTCGAAATGCCTTTTAATGCATGCTAGCATATCCTCCAACATACTTTGCAAGCACATCTCCATTTTTACTGCCGTTATCTATGCAATATCTATCTGTCCATCCATCTATCTATAAAATTCTGTTATATTCCGCTAATTTCCTAAATATATGGGACCCACTGTCTATCCACCCATACTGTGTTACGGCAGGCCGTATGGGCGAATTTTTACTTTTTCCTTAATCCCAGGGACTGCTGTATTTATTTGGCATTGAGGCCTTTTTAATTTAATTTTAAAAATTTGTTTATGTATATTATATATTGTGTAGTAAATAAATTATTATATTTTAGCATATTATGTTAACATATTCTATACAATACTATTATATCATATATATTAGAATCTCTATTTTTTATAAATACTTTATAAGATATTATAATGTCTTTTATATATATATATATATATGTATATATGTTCGTAAAATTTTAGATTATTATTTGATTACTTGCAAAAGTGAAAAAATAAGAGTGTATATCTGGAGTGTCGAAAGCACCTGCAACAAAAGAAATGGGAAGAGAGCATGAGATGAAAATAATGCTTTATAAGAGCTATAATGAGGCACAAGAAAGCTTGAGAAGAGTAAATATGGGCAAGGGTTAGAAGAAGGGAACCAAGATATAATCCCTTAACTTGAAACGTTGTTACCCAACAACTCTCCTAGTATGAGGTCGACAAAAAGTTTCTGATGAGATTTATAGTGGCAACTGGTTGGGGACTCCAAGTCTATTTTGTCTGACTAACCTGTAGTGCAAACTTGGCCATTTTCCCTACTGCGACAGGAACCATCTAGAGGTTGGAAGTAAAGGTGAAGAATCCATAACTGACAATATAGGAAGACCTGTCTCTGAGTTTATTCTGCTGAAAATGGAACATCTTGCAAAGGAACAAGGCAAGACATGTTTTGTCCTCGTACTGAGCAAAAGTCTTCAAGGAGCCATGTGAGTGCCCAAACAAGCAAATGATAATATCCATGGATCTCATAATAAATAGTGCATCTAAAAATGAAATGGCCCTGAAACTCAAGTTACCACATACAAAGTTTACAAGTGCAATGCTTCCTTAGAAGATGATGATTTGTCTCAAACATAGTTGATGGAGCAAACCTGAAGTTGAGCTAGAGAAACTCTTAAGCTACAAGGTAACTGCAGTTTGATATGTCCTTGAGTTCGGCTGAGAATATCCCAAATATCCATGTGTAAGTGGAAGTAGCAGTGCAACTTTGTAGTCAGGGACTCTTTTGGCTCTATCATTGTGGTTGTCAAGTTGGCTTTGTAAATTTCTGCTCAAATACCTCAGTGAAATAATGAATTTCTAGAGAACTATTGACAAGGGGGCTTCCTCAAAATCCCAAACTCTCTTGGAGAAGAGAAGATGCTCTAGCATACTTATTACTAATTAGTCTCAATGTTTTGAGTCTTCACCAGTAAGCTCATAGAGGATTTGAGAGTTAGATATGTGTTCGACCCAAGTGAAAGTCAACCATGCTTCAAATGTTGTGTAACATGGTCATAATATGGAAAATCATAAAGGTGAAGAGAGGGTGAGCACCAAACTACTAAGGTAATAGAGAGAACTATTTTCTTGGCATGGATATGCTTTGATCACATAGTGATAGTAAGAGGTGTAGGTCCAATCCTATATTTACACTATATAGCATAATACCCATGCGTGCATGGTAGTATAAAACTGTAGGAAGTAATTGCTGCCATACTATACCAATATATATAAAATATTTAATACTATAAATTTGTGCTTTAAATAGAAATATCATAAAGAGTAGAGCATAAGTTTTAGATTTGAAGCTTTAGGGAAAACTTACATCATATTTGGGTTTCAGAAAAGACTTTTATGAATTACAGAATTAAATAACTATGTGACAAAATCCTACCAAAGCTCCTGTTGCAGTACAATTTAATAAAAGCATACAAGATGTCGAAGCCTATTGTATTATGAAGTGTTAAAAGGTATATGAAAAACTCAATTGTTGTCATTTGGGTTTAGCTTGGGTGGTTAAGAGAAAAAGTTGTTATCCCCCCACTCAAGTTTAAATCCCACTTTCGACATGTTTGACCTTTGTGTGCTGATTGGAGTTGGCAATATACCATCAATCTCACTCTGCGTAAGTGCTTGAGGGTGGGATGAGATGTTTCCAAATATTTTAAGCTCGGTGGGCTAGCTTTGAGCTTCATGCATGATGTCTCTGGGTTGATCCCTCAGGCTCACTACATTTGTAGTGTGCCTCACTCGATGTCCCATAGGGATAGGGAGGATAATCAATTTCCAACATGTTAGGGACCATCCTCAAATTGCGGGGAAGTGCTCAAGGGTTACCCTGTGAGGCTTTCCTTGGGTTTTTTTTTTTAAACTTCACTTATCTTGTAAAATTGGGGTGCCTTGAGGTGCTTAGATGGTTGGTTCATAGCTAGAGCATATTGGTTAAAGATGGACTTCACCATTTGGGTCTAATGGATAGTTGTGTGACTCATCACAAAACAAACATTGTCAAGCATTATAGAGTTTCTAGAGTATTTTGGGTGTGGGTTACCTCTTAGATTGCCATTCTTTTTGTTAGTTCTTGTCATTGGAAAGGGGTCATTTTGGGAGACAACTNGGGGGGGGGGGTGGTTGCTCCACCATTTCACTTGAGAGAGGCTCCAAAATTTAAAGCTAGATCAACGATTTAGGTTTCAACCAAAATTGACATTTTTGCACTCCTTGCACACTACCCCTCCCTATGAGTGCTAAGGTGGATACGTGTGCACTCCTTGCCTATAGGGAGGGGTAGTGTGTTGTATAATTGAAGCTTGGATAATGGATTTGTATGCCTTGATGTACTCTTCATTTAAGCAATATCTTAATATAATATGCATTTTTAGATAATAGTAATAATTGGTTGAAGAATTTTTTAGAATTAATGCATGTGAAGAGCTTTTGTGTATGTTTCAAATCACCCATTTGGGATTCGGGATCCATCTTTAGATACAAAAAAAATTACAAATTCCTACATATGCTTAATTGTAATAATAATGAATTACAATCTCCTACCTATTCTTAGGTGTAAGGTCATGGAGTTGTCCTATATTTATTGGTGGTACTTTTCTAGGTATAGATATTGCGATGTGGAATTTTTATAATGATCTCTTAAATAGGGTCAAAGAAACTTTGGGGGGAAGGGTTAGATTGATGGATGGATGGAAAGGTTGTGTCACATTCTCTATTGACAGTGGATCTTGGTTATTTTATATTTATTTTATTGAAGGTGGATCTTGATTACTTTGTGAAACATGTATCTTTAGTTTTTATGTTTATGTTCTTCCACTAACTTTCATCGTTTCATTGAGAAGTCATTAATAAAGGTGAATGCATACCTAGCCCCTGAAAATGAACGAGTTGGAATTGACATGAGATCACTATGTTCCAACTTAAGAGGTTTGGTAGTAGACAAAACCTTACTTTAAAAATAATAATCCTGATGATGTTTGCTAAGAACACAACCTTAACAATTTTAGCCTTTGTGTGATTGTAAAAATTGAGGAGAAATGACGTGGTCAAGCACCTTCCACAGCGACTAGGGTTTACCCTAGCCATTGCCACCTTCTAAAAAACTTTGATGTAGGTCCCACACTGGAGCCAAAATCGTTGCAAAGAAGTTCTATTTGTTGGTTGGAGCCAGGTGGCACCGTCAATTTGAGTTGGAGTAAGTCGAAATTGTTGGTCCGCTAGTTGGAAAAGAAGCAAGAACCCCCATTGGCTAGAGTTTTCTGGTGCCCATCTGCTAGGGAAGATCGTTTTCCACCCTCATTGGGAGTTGTAGATCCTAGCCACTGGTCTTTGTTGGAGAAGAGTCATTTCCATCACTTGTAGGGATCGAGCCGTAAGCGATGGGAGATGCCTACATGGAAACATAGGCATTCATTGCATTGGTTCAGTCTTTGATTCCTAGCAAACGAAATCAACCTCAACAACATCGTTTTTTAAAACCACTGGAAGCCATTCCTCTATTGGATCTCTTGTCTCCAAAGCCAAGAAGGAAAGCCCTTATTTTGATTGAGAGGGCTTTGGTTGGAAAGTTTACAGGCCTCTAGCCCAGTCCGAAAGCTGTTGAACCATGGGTAGCAGAACAATGGTCCCCAAAGGTTAATGAACAAGTAATTTCATTTGTCTTTGGCTTTGGTTATTATGCCTTTCTATTTTCAAATAAGAAAGAGTGGGATTTGATATTCAGATTTGAGCCATACTTCATGGAATCCAAGGGAATGTATCTATCCTCGTGGATCTTAGACTTCAACTTAGAATAGGAGATTACAACAACCCCAATGTGGGTCAGATTACCTTACCTCTCGTTAATTTTCTGGGACAATAGCTCCCTTAGAGAGATTGGAAACAAACTGGGTTGGTTCATTGATCATGTAGGACAAAAAGGGAATCTATATTCCCGTGTGAGAATATGTGTGGAGGTTTATTTGGAGAAGGGACTCTAAAAAACTTTGCAAATCAATCTAGATGGGTGGAGCCACCATCATGGAGCCACCATCAAGCACTAGATTATCCCATCCAAGTGAATGGCTTATCATGCTTATGGACACTTTGCTAAAAATTGTCCAAACATACAAGGAGAGCAACCTCCCTCAAAGCAACAATTAAGGAAGGAACCTGAGTTCAAGATGGTTCCAAGCAGACGTAGGAATTTTCAGTGCAAGGGGCCATCACATCCAAAGCCATCACAAGAGGGTTTGTCCGATTCAAGTAACAACAAATTTGAATTTCTTGGGAACTTAGAGAGCTCAACAAATTCCGAAGATACAAAGAAGGAAGTTGAAGAGAAACATACAATAGATCTCAACTCTAGACCAACTCATTGTGGTAATGGTACAGATCCAACCACTGAGGATTCAGTGGCCAATGCCCAAGAAGAAGAGGAAGATGAAGAAGATGCAAAGGAGACAAAGGAGGAAGATGAGGAAGCAGAGGAAACAAAGGAGGAAGACATGGACTCATGTGAGTGAGAGGAAAAAGAGGTGGAGCCTGAAGTGCAGGCTCATCTTGAGTCCTCTAAATCCTTCTCCTTTGCAGGCTCATATTGAGTCCTCTAAATCCTTCTCCTTTGCCGAAGTCGTAAAGAATGCTCCAAATCCCTCCCCTCCTCTGACAAGGGGAAGGAAATCCAATTGGGACTGGCTAGCTTAAGAGGCAGAAGCAAATATTCACATGGGATGTCAGGCAACTCTTCACTTTCTCCTCAGATAATTATGCTCTGTTAATGTATTTCACTTTGTAATCAATTTGTGAGAATTTATCCATGTACTTTGGAAACTGATATGAAAATCCCCTATAGGAAAATTTGATTTATCTTCCCCTTGTTTCGTGAAGGGAGGTTGGAAACTGCAAGATTTCCAATCAACACTATTTGTATGACTGCTATTAGCTATGTTACAATGCATTTTAATAAAATATATTTGAGTTCAGGTAAAAAATACATTCACTGTTTCATTATTAGTACTCTTGTTCTGTATCGTTTTCCATATTTTTCTTCTGTTGATTGTTATAACAGTTGCGAAATAGATGAAAATTTTACAGATTTGTGGTTGGATATTTCCTATAAATACCCTTCAAAATGTTGAAAAATTCACAATGTTTTGTTTATTGGATTTTTTAAATAACATATGTGTTGATCTTGCAAAATCGTTAGATTTTTTAATGCATGTAAAAATTCTATTGTTTTTTTAAAAAGAAATTAAGAAATTTGAAATTTGATAAAGCCCTTGTTTTATATGTTTTAAAATTTATGTTGGTCTTTTAATATAGTGGAATTTATGTTTTTTTAAAAAGAAATTAAGAAATTTGATAAAGCCCTTGTTTTATATGTTTTAAAATTTATGTTGGTCTTTTAATATAGTATAATATAAAATCGTGATCGGAAAAAATAATAATCTAGTTGTTTATTTCGAAGAATAGGCCTTTTATTTACAAAAAAATTGTACAAAAGATGGAAAAGGAACATACAATGGAGATCATAACCTCTTCCTCAAAGAAACAAGAGATGGATGAAATAAATTCGGAATATGCAAATGGGTCCAAATATTAGGTATCTTTTATCAAAAGAGTTCTTTTAGCTAGATGTTGATGGCGTACGCCATCCTTCCACATAGAACAAAAGGAAGACAAAGAATTAACCTCATGGGAAAAAACAACATTGTGCCTAATTTTGTAAAGATTGAATAAAGCACATATCCTAAACAATGCTCAATCCTTGCAAACGTAGGGTGAACTTGAGAGCGACAATCCCCAAGCAACATAGACAACTAGTGAATCCAACCTTGAAGTAGCCTTGAGTATTGATTCTCGAGATATCTCCAATGCTGCTTGACAAACTGCCACTCCCAAAAGATGTGCTTAATGTTCTTTGAACAATGGCAAACATGACAAAGGGCATTGGAGAGTCCACTCTTGGCTAGAGACCACCAACCATGCAAAAACTTCCATCTTGTAGGAAAGTCGAACCAACCAAACACTATGAAGGCAACATATCCATCTATAATTCTAATCCATACAAAGCCTGCTTGTGTTAAAGATTGGGGATAACAATTGTCTTTGGTGAAGCACTGAGTACAATTAATAGGAGTCATATTGAAGAAGTGGTCGACTAAAGCACTTCAAAATGACCCAGGCATCTCAATGTTCATCTTAAATCATTTTGGCTCCAGGGTCAACCAACCATTGCAACTCCATAATAGAAAGACAGTGACGGGCAAGAAGACCACAATGTTATTATCATTTTCTTAAGCTTTGATTTCATCCTTATTCACAGATACCTTCCCTTTAGCAAATACCATGTTCTATTATTATTAATTTGAATTTTGCACCATTTAATTTTTCCTATTATAGATCTACATAAACTTGAACCTTCATCATCTACATCGATGTCTTACTCATATAGATAAGAGGCATTATTGCTATCCATTTGTACAGTGAAATTCATATTGCCACACAATATAATAATCAAGAGTAAATCCAATACATGTGCTACCAAATCTTTATGCATATATTATTATGCCTTGCACATAACCCAATACATTACATAAAATGTTTATGTTGGAAGTTTAAAATGAAGTTGAGGTATCTCATATATATAGGGGTTGAGAGGGGGATATCATCGTATGTTGGCTTTATCATAAATATTAAGAAGTCCAACCTAGCACCATAGGGGCACTAACGTAACCCAACTGGATTAGAGAACAATTGATGTAGGTTCAAGTGTTATTGAGACATGGATATCATCATTACATTAACATTGTGCACCTTAAGCCTAGGTATATTTGGGTTGAGAGGGGGAGATCATTATATGTTGGCTCCATCATACATTAAGAAGTCCAACACCACAGGGGCACTAAAGTAACCCAACTGGTTCATACAACAATTGATGGAGGTTGAAATGTTATTTAGACATTAACATATCACACCTTAGACCTAGGTGTATTTGGGTTGAGAGGGGGTGATCATCATATGTTGGCTCCATCATCAACATTAAGAAGTTCAACCTAACATCATAGGGCTCTATCATAAACATTAAGAAGTCCAACCTAACACCATAGGGGCACTAATGTAACCCAACTAGTTCATAGAACAATTTATGGAGGGTGAAACGTTATTTAGACATGGATATCGCCATAACATTAACAACATGCACCTTAAGCCTAAGTATATTTGGGTGGTACTTTAATTGATAGAATAAATAAGAAATGTTAAATAATTATAAACTTTTAGTTACTTAAAGTGAATATAAATTATTTGTTAAATAATTATAAACTTTCTTGAAAATGAGTATATGTAAAGTTAAATGCATTAATAATATTAATAAAAATAAATACTTTATTGAACTAAAAATCATCTTGGATGACATTCATCATTTAACTAATAATCATCTTGGATGAGATTCATCATTTTGAAGGTTGATAAAATTGTCCTTCTTTGTGACACAACAAAGAATGATAATATGCAACATTGGAGAAGTTGGGACATTCGAAAAATTGTGTATCACCACCTTAAATTACTTTATATGAAATGAAATGGCATATTATCATTTACAACATTCTTATGTTGGTAATTAAAAGGAAAAATCTTCAATACTTAAATAATAGTTTTTTAGATAATTTTTCTTCAAACTTTTCACAATCACAACATAATATAAGATATGAGACTCAAAGAAACTCACCATAATTATTCTATAATAATAATAATAATGGTGCATCTCTTCCATCATTTTGTAGAGTTTCAATTTGAGGTATTATTTTATGCCATGATAAAGTTTGCATTAAATGTTTTTGGAAAGAAAATTTGATGCAATGTGTAACTTGTTTCTTGTATATTTATTGGAGTTGTGTTCCATGCTCACACTGGTGTACATGGTGTGTACTTTTGGTTTATCATGACATTTTAAGCATTTGGATCATAAAATTTAACCTCATATGTGCCCCCCTCAGGGTCATATAATTTATATTTAATCCCATATATGTCCCCCTTGGGGTCATATCATAGTACCCTCCTTCAAAAAAACTTTGTTCTCAAAACTTTGTAGGTAAATGATTCACATGTGATTGAAATCAAATAATATGATTTTCTTATGTTCTTGCTTTCTTCTTTCCATTGATGATGAACCATCCACTCAAAATCAATTCTTTTTGGTCTTAATTTATGGTGGCTAGTTGTTGCATAATTTTCTTTCCATTAATTCCATGTATTCTTGTTGAAGATTCTCTAATTTGTAGTAGATGTTGGTCTCTGATAATATTCTGTTGAATAATAGTTTTGTGATGCCATGTTCCATGAATATTGTTG
>ML783597.1:239571-253541 GCA_009831015.1 Picea engelmannii
ATCACGTAGTTATTATTAAGTGCATGTAAATTGTGATGTGTTAGCACCGTCATTTTTTTCAGTTAGAGTCGGTCCTAGATGAGTCATAATCCATGGGTGAAAGCATGTGAGGTCAAGTAATGAGCAACGAATGGGTCGAAGTCAGCAAGTGGCCAGTCTGGCCCTTGGAATCAAGAAAGGGCGTCATAATCAAACATGTGTAAATTGTAAAGGTCTTTTTCCAAAAGGTCGGGTCCTGTCAGAAAGAGAGATTTTACATGCCAAAGGTTGAGGCAAGTTGTTAGAGTAAGGGTCACGTCGATAGATATAACGACCATCATCACCTCATTATGAATTCAGAGAGGATAAGAAATCACGACGCTCATATGACGTATACTCTGCAACTCTTATCATCTGTACTTTACACACCCCAGAGTGTACCCATCGCGCGAGTGTGCTGCGCAAATATTCAGCCTGCTGCAAAACTTCTCGTCACCATGGATTCAATGTCCTCTGTCATGATTCCATCCCTCGCTCGTTCAGTTATAAATGCCAGTCATTATGCGTGTATCTCTTTTACCATCCTAGTTTATGCGTTGTCTGTAATTTTTCTTGCAAGTCTTGAGTCTTCTCGCTGTGGGAAAGCTGATTTCCATCAGTTGTGTCGCAAACCTGGTCAGTCAAGAGTGCCGCATTTTCTCTTTCTTGAATCATGGTTCAGAAACTGTCGGAGTTGGTCACAAGCTAGTCTGTAGGGCGACGAGCCCTCTCACGATCATCCTTTCATCCTCAGAGTTTTTGTCACACCCAAATTCTCTGTTGCGCTCCCCTACTGCGACGAGCCTGTCGTCATCATTGTCACAACGTTGACCTGTTCCTGCACCAAGAGTCTTCGTGGCACCTAGGGGCCGCACAACGAATTCCTAAAGTCATTTTCGCTTATCATGCAAAGTTCCGCTATCGCCTCTCTGACAAGTATGGGCTAAGAATACCATTATCCATTTTTTGCGCGAAGGGGGTGTCATATTTCACTACCCCGTGCGCAAAACAAACACACATTGTACCATGACAACATCCCAAAACATAAGGAAGAGGGTGCGCAGGGGCAGAACTGTGAGGCCCGAGCCTCAAGACGTGGCGTTGATCAACGAAGTCCCAAATGTTAGGGCATCTTTCGAATAGGTCGGATGCATGCACTATTGCGAGAAAATCCAAGGATACAATGTGAAATTGGCGGAACAGTTCGCACTCAGATTTAATGGGTTCCACGTAGTTATTGTAGGAATCACATTCCGGGTGACGGAGGAAACTCTGTCATCCGCGACGGAGATCCCTTCACGCAGTGATAGGTGGTCTAAGGGCATGCCTTTGGACGTGTTGTGCTATGAAGAATTCATCAAACCAAACTGTCTGAATGGGAAAAACAAAACGAGTGTTCCAAGTCGGTATCTATGAGAGCCTTTTCAAAAACTCTTGAAGGTGATCAGAAAGTATTTCACATGTGAAAGAAGGTCTGACAGAATATACCGACATCACATCAGACTGTTGATGCATTTCACAGGTAAGAGGTTGTTGAACTTACCTTTCTTCTTGCACCAAAGTCTAGGAGGAATGGCAAACAACGTCCAAGCCGAAGCAAACCAACCAAAGAAGAACTTATCCCATATCTCACTAATCACATTGTTGATATTTGAGGAATTGAGGCGACTGGGCAAGGACTGGGATTTGTTTCTATTTTCAGCCGACATCCCCAGGGACCCCAAAGGAGACCCCCCTCTACCCGTAGGAGAAACAACATCTCACAGCGCGGAGGCAGAAATAGAAGGGGTTGCAGGAAAAGAAAAGACAGTGGAAGCCCTGTCTCCCCAACAACCAGTACCTCGGAAAAGGGGCAGGCCAAGGAAGAATAAGGAGCCTGAGGAGGCCCAAGCTCCAAATGAATCGCATGCCCAATCGGTTGTTGAAAAGTTACCTATGCACGTTGTTCGACTAGAACCTGTTGAGGGTTCGAGTTGAGAAATCTATGACAGACGAAGAAGTTCGGGCACCGAAAGCATGGATGTTCGCTAGGAGTAGAGAATGTCAAAAGAGAAAATCACAGAGTATTTCAGGGAATGTGGACCGGCCATGGAAAGCATTTGCGTAACTCTGTTCAGTTCTCAAACGAAAATGAAGGGGAATGGGGTCTTGCGAAGACAGGTAAAGAATCTGAAAAGACGCAACTGGTCCCTTAGGAAAATGCTTAGAATATCAAGACTGCAGATAAGGCCAGAAGCATAATTGACTCGACCCCATTTTTGTCTTTTTGAACGTGGCGCGGAATTCGTCCCTCCCCGTGTCATGCCTCCTGCCGGGAAGCAAAGAACCTAACGGTTATCCGTGCGGTGGATATACGTCGCGCGGATGCTGAAAAACCCACGTGTCGAGAAGGACAAGTGTAGGCGGAATGCACAACAGTTTCGAAGGAGATGCGTGGGAAAACACGAATGATAGTCCACAATCACCCGCCACATGCATACCACAACCAATGATCGCGCATAATCAATTAAATCTTGTTACACTGGGTGGAAGAACTCTGACAAAGTGCTCGATCATTCGGGTGACCCTTCAAAGGGGAAGCGCCGATGCATCACTTCTTAATAATGGAATCTTGTTGATGATTGAATGATCATGGTAAAGACGTCGGATATGACATGATTGGGTACAGTCGAGTTCCTATTCTTAGTAAGTCCTATTCGAAAGATCATCTGGCAGGGAATAACCAGAGTCGAGATTCTAGGAGTAGTAGTTGGGGCATGATAGCCCAAGAGGCACATATTTTTCTATATATTGAATCTTTTCAATGTAAGCGAGGTTGGTTGGCAAAGTAGTGTAGACAGTCACTGTTGAATGTAACTTTCGAACCCGATTGAAATATAATGCAAAGGTTCTGAGACTTTGATGAAAAGATTCTAATGGTGGTGGTTTGATGTATTGTGATCTCTCTTATGTACGTGTTTCATGTTTTCTGTATATTCATGTCTGTATTATGTTTAAATCAGAACATTTAATAAGTCTAGAATTCTTCGCGTGGTGCTCTAGACTTTGCCATTTAAACTCCTGTGTTTTCTTCTAAGTAATTCATGATTCATCTCCAACAATGCTTTGAGTTGCTTTATGGATTTTTCTCTCGCCACACACAATGACTTTGAACTGAAAGACCATTGTCTGCTTAGCCTTTATCTTCTCAAGTTTTAGTTACCAAGTTATTTATTTATCTCGCTTTCTGGAATTTGACTCCATGGCCCAAGGTTTTGTATTCCCTTGCCAACAGAACCATAAAACTGCACGAATGCAATAAACCTAGCCGACAATTCAAAGACATTATCTGTTAGAGCCTAAGTCTCGGAGAGACCCCTCTCTAGGTCTGAAAGGCTAGTTTCCGGTCTTAAAGTTGGTTTGTAGGTTACCTTCGCCATTCGTTTTCTCAGCCCAACGAATTTACAGAGTGCTAACATTTTGGCGTTGTTGCTGGGGACGAAATTGAATAAAAATTTCCCTGGGAGAATGACTTAAAGCTATAGTTTTGACCCCTGAGGGTAACAGTGGGATAAACGTCTATATGGGCTGAAACCTTTACCCTGGCGACTCCAATGAATGAGACCAGTAGCATAGAGTAGTACGACTCAAAAATCTTGGCTTCAAAGACAATTTATACTAGAGCCAATCTTGTTCTGGACCCTGTAGCACCCGTGTCTGATCCCGAAAAACTTCTACGCAGGGCAAAGGAACAGGTACCAGACCCATTCTATTAACTAGACATAAACTTATCCTTACCCAAAGACGGTGTGCAAAGTATCGACGACCTTGATTTCGATACACTGTTCGAACAAACCCTGTTCAGGTCCAAATCAGAAACCTGCTTGGATGAGATAGTCTTCGATGAGAAGATGTTTAATATTTGATACTAAACAAAGTCCCGCGAGCTGTTGTAATCCCCACTCAGAGCATTTCGCCAATTCCAAACTCTCTTAGAGTAATGGCCGCTAGATTCGCCCCTCTTGCTTTACCGACCCAACTGCATGATTTTCCCTAGAACTATAATCAGAGGATTAAGCTATATGATGCTAAAGGAAACGCCTCTGCCCAAAAGCACTTGGATTTGTTCAATGATTTTGTTGACCTAGAAGAGGTCGATCATGAGGACACGAAAATGAGATTGTTCGCTTAGAGTCTTTCAGGGGAGGTTAGGAAGTGGTTTAAGGCCCTTCGAGTAGCAAGCATCCCCGATTTCACAACGTTTGAAACTTCGTTCCTTTCCAGATGGGGAGACAAAAAGAATCATCTTCAACTACTAATGCAATACAACAATATGAAGAGAGCACCAGAGCAAACGATGCAAGAGTTCTCGGCCCGATTCATGAAGGTCTACAACTCAATCCCCACAGAAGTCCAGTTGCCTTCCGGAGATGCGCAACTTCGATACAACGATTCCTTTGACAACGATTTCGCCTTGCTGCTGAGAGAAAGAAGATATACTACCTTAGGCACTATGATGAGCGACACAATCGAAGTCAAAGTAAATATGATGGCGTCAGGAAAGATCAAATAAAACTTCGAGAGAAATGGAAAGAAACCTCAAGGAGACGCGCAACCCTCTACGTCTCGGTCGTCAGATGAAAAATTCAACTTGATGATGAAGACTATGGAGAAGCTAATGGAAAGGATGTCCATGGAGAGGAAGCCCGCTGCTAAGGAGAAAAATGACTTCCAACCCATAAATCAGAACTTTAGAAGGGCTCGGTCCCGCAGATCAGGCAGAGGGACCATAGAGAGCAGGGTGAGCAACAAACAAGACCTCCATTCCAAAACAAATACGCGAATGAAGATTTTGATTAGATGATCCAAGATCAGATGCATTGTTGCGACAACACAGACACACACGTGTTCTTTACGAAGGGAGAACACGATCAATTCATGGATGAAAATGATGGTATTATGCTGGAGACTGAGGACACGCTGTCGTCGGAAACAAAGGAGTTCAAAAAAGGATATCACAATGCAATCATGCAATTTCAAAAGAAATACAACCTCAGGAGTAGAAAGACGTTCGTAGAGCCTCATCAGAAGAATCCCACAAAAGAACCTCAAGCGAACAATCCTTCCATGAGCCAACCAAAGAAAGACAATCCAGCAGGGGACACGACGAAGAAAGGAAAGTCAAAGGAGGAGGATTTAAAGAAAGCACCGGAGGCGAGTAAGGAGATAGGCGTCAAAGAGGTAGATAAATCTCCTCACCCCTTTAACTTTGAAAACGAAATGGCGAAAATTAAAATCTCCATTCCTTTTAATGAGCTCATCAAGAAGGGAGAGGATCAGGATCAGATCATTAAAATTTTGAAGATGGAAGAGGCTCCCGATACCCTGAACGTCCAGGATGACCACCCTGCCATTTTGTTTGGTTCGTGCGTAGAAGAAACTGACGATACTGAAGACATTCCCCCTTTCTATGGTAACCTCAAAATCCATGACATGACTTTGCATAACACCATGCTGGATTCGGGCGTGTCACACAATTTCATGCCAAAGGTGATCATGGACGAGTTAGGCTTGGACATCACTAGGCCCTATAAGGATCTTTTCTCTTTCAACTTAAGAAAGGTGAAATGTTTGGGTCCGATCAAAGATTTGGTCGTGTCGCTATCTCAAATTTCGTTGAAGAATCTGGTCATGGACGTGGTGGTGGCCGACATCCCCCCAAAACTCGGCAGGTTGTTATCCAGATCGTGGGCTGCGAAATTAAAGGGAACCCTATAGATGGATATGTCTTATGCCACCATCCATGTTTTCGGCCAGGAAAGAAAACTATACAGAGAGGTGCTACTCAAATACATGGTGAGTAGTAAGACGCAGTCGAACAATCATCCTATCTACTCTGTCGACACTGAGATCATCTCCTCTATTTTTTACAATGACTTAAGTTTTGAAAGGGAGGAGCCGACTACTGTCATGACTGTCGAAGATAAGGCTGCACGTCGAGCATAAGAGTGCGCAGATCAGAGAAACCACACGGAGAACGAAATGTGGAATATGAGTTTCGATGGAGCTATCAGCAAGGAAGGAGATGGAGCCGGTGTGTGGATAAATCCTCCCAAGGTGGGCTCCAAGATCTTCTCTTACAAGCTCGCCTTTGATTGTACAAATAACATGGCTGAGTACGAGGCACTAATTTTGGGTCTGAGAACTTTGAAAGAATTGGGTGCTAAGAGGATAGCGGTGCACAAAGACTCTGGGCTCATCATAAATCAAGTGAAGGGTATATACTAGTCCAAGCACCCCAGACTGAGAGCATATAGGAACCTAGTGCTGGACCTCCTCAAAGAGTTCTCATATTATAATTTGTCAGTGATCCCCATGGGGCATAATCAAATTGCAGACGCCATGGCCACCTCAGCTTCAGTGTTTAAAATTCCAATTTTTCCCAACAGGAAGTATGAGATTGAAGTCAAACATAGGCCCGCGGTACCCAATAATATCAAGTATTGGCAGGTGTTTGAAGATGACAAACAGACGGAGAGATTCCTCCAAATGAGCAACGAGTTCGCTAATGTAAACATCGATGATGAGTGTTGTTGCGAAGAAGATGAAGACGCAGTTGCGCACAATGACGACGACCCCTTTCAGAACCAGATAGCTGGAATGGATATAGTGCAGCTAAAGAACAATATCATCCCCAAAGGATTGGTTCCATTAGAAAAGTTGTTTGATGAAAACGATGTAGCCAGAAATCCCAGGATCACTGCGAATGCTGAAGATGTCGAGGATTGCAACATCGGGACCCAGGAGAATCCAAAGATAATCAAATTGTCAAAGACATAGTCCAGAGATTAGGCAGAGATATATCAACCTCATGAAAGATTTTCCTGACGTTTTTGCGTGGAATTATGAGGATTTGAAAGTCTATGACACTAGAGTGATTCAACACATCATTCCTATCAAAGAGGATCAAAAACCTTTCAAGCAAAGGTTAAGACAGATCAATCCCCTGCTGCTTCCGCTGATTGAAAAGGAGGTAAAGAAACTATTTGATGCAAAAATTATTGTTTCTTTGAGATTTTCAAAATAAGTGGCCAACCTGGTGCCTGAAGGAAGAAGAGCGACAAAATAAGGTTATGCGTGGATTTTTGGAATCTGAACAAAGTATCCCTCAAGAACAACTACCTGCTTCCTAAGATGGACTACATCTTGTAGAAGCTAGTTGGATCCTAGAAAATGTCGATGCTGGACGGTTTTTCCGGTTACAATCAGATCATGGTGCACCCGGACGACCGAGAAAAGACAACCTTTATGATACCATGGGGTACGTTCATGTATGCAAAGATGCCTTTCGGTCTTATGAACGTTGGAGGTACTTTCCAGAGGGCTATGGATATAGCATTTGTTGAGGAGAAAGATAAGTTTATTGTGATCTACCTGGACGACATCACAATATTTTCTGACTCCGACGAACAACATATTGAGCATCTAAAGAAGGTTTTCTAGAAAAGCAAAAAGTTTGGCATATCTTTAAATCCGAAAAAATCAAATTTCAGAATGCAAGAAGGAAAACCGTTGGGGCACATCATCTCAAAGGAAGGCATAAAGATAGACCCCAACAAGGTGGAAGGGATTCTAAATATCAACACTCCTCGAAGCAAGAAAGAGGTGCAGTCCTTCCTGGGAAAGGTGAATTTTCTGAGAAGGTTCATTCCGAATCTAGCTGAGATTATAAAACATATCACGAGTATGCTAAGAAAAGGTAATGAGATAAAATGTAGCCCCGAAGCCAGGAAATCATTTGAAGACATCAAGGTGGTGTTGACCAAAGCTCCCGTACTAGCCAGCCCAAATTTCACAAAGGATTTTATCTTATTCTCTTTCGCCTCGGAGCACACCATCGTTGGTGTACTGTTACAGAAGGATGAGCAGAATTTCGAAAAACCTATAGCCTATTTCAGCAGGACATTGAGAGACTCTCCACTGAGGTATGATATCATGGAAAAACAAGAACACGCCTTGGTGAAATCCCTCAAGGAATTCAGGACTTATATACTGCATTCCCGCGTCATTGCGTACGTGCCTAGTAATTCCGTCAAGGACATCCTGACTCAGCCTGACCCTGAGGGGAGAAGAGGTAAATGGATCACAATCATGCTGGAATATGATGTCGAAATCAAGCCCACAAAGACGATTAAGGGTTAGGGGCTCGCAAAATTGATGGCACAGTCGAACTGTGATGTTCTGGGAATAAACTTTATTGTTGATCTGTCGGAAAACCCTCGAGAAGAAGCAGTCCCACAGGTATCTCAGAAGTTCGTCGATTCACCTTGGTACGCTGATATCATTTATGTGTTGAGAAATTTGCAAGCCCCTCCAGGGTTAAGAAAAACCAAAGCCATGTTTTTAAAGTTGAAGGCTGCTAATTTTTGTATCCTAGATAACTCTCTGTATTGGAAAGATCCAGGGGGGATCTTGCTAAATTGTTTGTTGGAAGAAAACACAGAACGAGCTATCAAGGAGTTCCACAAAGGGGACTGTGGGGGGCATGATTACTGGAAAACCATCGCACATAAAATCTTGAGGGCATGCTATTATTGGCCCAGTATTTTCGCAGATGTATACAAGGAAGTTTCCAGTTGCCACAAATGCCAAATATTCGATGGAAAGAGAAAGCTGCAACCTCTACCGTTGAAACCTATCTCTGTCGAAGCACGATTCATGAAATGGGGTTTGGAATTTATAGGAGAAATCCATCCGCCAACCTCGATGCAACATAGATGGATACTAACGGCCACAGACTACTTCACCAAATGGATCGAAGCGGTCCCCATAAGGCAAGCTACTGACACGGTTATCATTAAGTTTCTGGAGACCAATATCTTGTCTAGGTTCGGGTGTCCTGTCAAGATCATCACGGATAACACAACAACATTCATGTCCAAGAATATGGAGAAGTTTTGTAACGATTACAACATAACCTTGGGACATTCTACGACTTATTACCCACATGTTAATGGATTGGCGGAATCATCCAACAAAAGCTTAACCAAGATTATTAAAAGGCTCTTGCAAGACATCAAGAAGACCTGGCACAAGAAGCTTATCTACGTGCTATGGGTTGACAAAATCACTACCAAAAAATCCATCTCCATGTCACCATTCCAAATTGTATATGGCGCGGAGGCAGTTTTCCCCACCTCGCTGGGATTTCCCGTTAGGAAGTTGTTGCAAGAGCAAGAGGCCAGACCAAACGATGCTCAGAGGAGGATAAATCAATTAATTCACACGCAACAGATGAGGGAAAAGGTTTTCGACCGATCACAACTTCACCAAGACAAGATGAATAAAATTTTTGACAAGCACTCTAAGAAGGAAGATTTCAAGGTGAATGATCTGGTGTTGAAGTGGGACACAAGGAATGAAGACAAAGGGAAGCATATAAAATTTGATCATCTTTGAATGGGGCCATTCAGGATTGTCGCGTATCACGAGAATGCATATTTGCTACAAGAGCTCAATGGAGAACTCACTGGTGGGGGGCCTATAAATGGAAGGTTCCCTAAACACTATATGGTTTAGTATGGTTTGTTTAGGTTTTCATGTCATTGTAAATAACCATTTTTTATGTTTCAAAGAAGGCGTTTTGAGTTAGTATGTCAACAAAAAATTGAAGCCCGGAGCGAAGGCCCTAAGTTTATGCTGAGTCTATTCGTGACTATGTTAAGAAGGTTTAGGGTGAGTCTTTTATGTTGTTTTAGAGTCTGCAAATCAAATAAAGCCCAATGGTCAAGCACCTGGTTTGTTGTTCTTTGCCACCTCACAGAGAGGATAACATCCCCATTGGAGGCAGTTGTTAGCGTCGTCATTTTTTCAGTTAGAGTCAGTCCTAGATGAGTCATGGTCCATGTGTCAAAGCGTGTTAGGTCATATATTGAACAACGAATGGGTTGAAGTCAGCAAGTGGTCGGTCTGGCCCTTGGATTCGGGAAAGGGAATCATAATCAAACATGTGTAAACTGTAAAGGTCTTTTCCCAAAAGGTCAGGTCTTGTCAGAAAGAGAGATTTTACGTGCCAAAGGTTGAGGCAAGTTGTTAGAGTAAGGGTCACGTCAACAGATATAATGACCATCATTACCTCATTATGAAGTCAGAGAGGATAATAAATCACGACGCTTATATCATGTATACTCTGCAACTCTTATCATATGTACTTTACACACCTCGGAGTGTACCCGTCGCACGAGTGTGCTGCACAAATCTTCAGCCTGCTGCAAAACTTCTCGTCACCATGGATTCAATGTCCTCTGTCATGATTCCATCCCTCGTCCATTCAATTATAAATTCCAGTCATTATGCATGTATCTCTTTCACCATCCGAGTTTATGCGTTGTCTATAATTTTTCTTGCAATCCCTAAGTCTTCTCGTTGTGGGAAAGTCGATTGCCATCAGCTGTGTCACAAACCTGGTCAGTCAAGATTGCCACGTTTTCTCTGTCTTGAATCATGGTTTGGAAACTGTCGGAGTTGGTCACAAGCTAGTATGTCGAGCGATGGGCCCTCTCACGATCATCCTTTCATCCTCAGAGTTTTTGTAACACCCAAATTCTCTGTTGCGCTCCCCTATTGCGACGAGCTTGTCGTCATCATTGTCACAATGTCGACCCGTTCCTGCACCAAGAGTCTTCGTGGCGCCTGGGGGCCACACAACAAACTCCTAAATTCATTTTCGCTTATCATGCAAAGTTCCGCTACCGCTTCTCTGACAGGTATGGGCTAAGAATACCATTATCCATTTGTCGCGCTAAGGGCGTGTCATATTTCACTACCACGCGTGTAGAACAAACATGCATTGCACCGTGACGACATCCCAAAACATAAGGAAGAGGGCGCGCAGTGGCAGAACTGTGAGGCCCGAGCCTCAAGAATTAGCGTTGATCAACGAAGACCCAAATGTCAGGGCATATTTCGAAATGGTCGGATGCATGCACTATTGCGAGAAAATCCAAGGATACAATGTGAAACTGGCGGAACAATGCGTGCTCAGATTTAATGGGTTCCACGCGGATATTGCATGAATCACATTCCAGGTGCCGGAGGAAACTCTGTCAGCCGCGACGGAGATCCCTTCGCGCTGTGAGAGGTGGTCTAAGGGCATGCCTTTGGACATGTTGTGCTATGAATAATTCATCAAACCAAATTGCCTGAATGGGAAAAACAGAACGAGTGTTCCAAGTTGGTATTTACGGGAGCCTTTTCAGAAACTCCTGAAGGTGATTAGAAAGTATTTCACATGTGAAAGAAGGTCTGACAAAATATACCCATATCACATAAGACTATTGATGCATTTCACAGGTAAGAGGCCGCTGAACTTACCTTTCTTCTTGCACCAAAGTCTAGGTGGAATGGCGGACAATGTCCAAGCCGAAGCAAACCAACCAAAGAAGAACCTATCCCATATTTCACTAATCAAATTGTTGATATTTGAGGAATTGAGGCGACTAGGCAAGGACTGAGATTTGTTTCTATTTTCAGTCGACATCCCCAGGGAACCCAAAGGAGATCGCCCTCTACCCGCAGGATAAGCAACATCTCGCAGCGCAGAGGCAGAAATAGAAGGGGTTGCGGGAAAAGAAAAGACAGTGGAAGCCCCGTCTCCCCAACAACCAGTACCTCGGAAAAGGGGCAGGCCAAGGAAGAACAAGGAGCCCGAGGAGGCCCAAGCTCCAAATGAATTGCGCGCCCAATCGGTTGCTGAAAAGTTACTCATGCGCATTGTTCGGCTAGAACTTATCGAGGGTTTGAGCCGGGAAATCTGTGACATACGGAGAAGGTCGAGCATCGAAAGCATGGATGTTCAGGAGTCGTCGCGACAACTAAAGCAAGCGCATCTCGCTATTGCCTAGTTGTACTAGGAGAACAAGGAATTGAGAAAGCAGTTAGCGGAAAAGGCCGTTTATACATCAATGTCACAGAGCCGAGAAGGGAATGCGAATTGGATCAAGAGACAACTTAGAGAAGCGCAAGACATGATCATCTAACTGCGCGAGGAGCAGAGAATGTCAGAAGAGAAAATCACAGAGCATTTCAGGGAATGTGGACCGACCATGGAAGGTTTTCGCGCAACTCTGTTTAGTGCTCAGATGAAACTGAAGGGGAACGGGGTTTTGCGAAGACAAGTAAAAAATATGAAAAGGCACAACTAGTCCCATAGGAAAACGCTTAGAATATCAAGACTACAGATAAGGCCATAAGCATAATTGAATCGACCCCGTTTTTGTCTTTTTGAACATGGCGCATAATTCCTCCCTCCCCATGTCCTGCCTCCTCTCGAGAAGAAAAGAACCTGACGGCTGTCCGCATAGTGGATATACGTCGCACGGATGTTGAAAAAACCACATGTCGAGAAGGGCAAGTGTAGGCGAAACGCACAAAAGTTTCGGAGGAGATGTGTGGTCCCCTGACCGTCATTGCCATCTGGAAAACACGAGCGATAATCCACAGTCACCCGCAACATGCATATCACAACCAATGATCGCACGACATCAATCAAAATCCGTTACACTGGGTGGCAGAAGTCTGACAAAGTGCTCGATCATTCGGGTGACCCTTCAAAGGGGAAGCACCAACACATCACTTCTTAATGATGGAATCTTGTTGATGATTGAACGATCATGGTAAAAACATCGGTTATGACATGATTGGGTACAGTCAAGTTCTTATTCTTAGTAAGTCCCATGTAGTAGTTGGGAATAATTAGAGCCGTGATTCTAGGAGTAGTAGTTGGGGCATGGCAGCCCAAGAGGCGCATCTTTTTCTATATATTGCTTCTTTTCAATGTAAGCGAGGTTGGTTGGCAAAGTAGTGTAGACAGTGACTGTTGAAGTTAAATTTCAAACCCGATTGAAATATAATGCAAAGGTTCTGAGACTTTGATGAAAAGATTCTAATGGTGGTGGTTTGATGTATTGTGATCTCTCTTATGTACGTGTTTACTGTTTTCTGTATATTCATGTCTATATTCTGTTTAAATCAGAACGTTTAATAAGTCTAGAATTCATCGCACGATGCTCTAGACTTCGCCATTTAAACTCCTGTGTTTTCTCCTAAGTAATTCATAGTTCATCTCCAACGGTGCTCTGAGTTGCTTTATGGATTTTTTCCTCACACAATGACTTTGAACTGAAAGACCATTGCCTGCTTAGCCTTTATCCTCTCAAGTTTTAGTTACCAAGTTATTTATTTCTCTCGCTTTCTGGAATTTGACTCCATGGCCCAAGGTTCTGTATTCCATTGCCAACATAACTAGAAAATTGCACGAACGCAATAAACCTAGCCGACAATTCAAAGCCATTATATGTGAGATCCTAAGTCTCGGAGAGACCCCTCTCTAGGTTGGAAAGGCTAGTTTCTGGTCTTAAAGTTGGTCTGTAGGTTACCTTTGCCATTCGTTTTCTCAACCAAACAAATTTACAGAGTGCTAACATGATGTATGAATTTATTTGGGTATTTGGAGGAGGTTCTCCTATTCTTTAAGGAGTTATTGTATAACTTATCTCTCTTATTTTTATTGGATTTGTGCACTTCTATGTTATGAGAGAGATCCCACTTCTAGGTGTGCACTTCTAGTTTATCATGACATTTTAAACATTTGAATCATAACATACATACATACATAATTTTGTGGGATCCCCTCTCTTTTCCAAAATATTAGGATGGAGGGTGGCTCAACTACTAGCCACAATAGTGGTTGGTAATCAAAAGAGACTTGTTGGACTTGAATCTCAACCAAACTAGCACCAAGGACTTCATGACAAACTTCGCCTTGAAACAATTTGTTCAAACCAATTGAGCTAACCATTATATATATATATATAAGGTGAAGTTCGTCATGAAGTCCTTGGTTCTAGTGTGGTTGAGATTCAAGTCCAACAAGTCTCTTTTGATTACCAATCTCTCTCTCTCTCTCTCTCTCT
>ML783597.1:284356-304084 GCA_009831015.1 Picea engelmannii
CACTTGAGAGAGGCTCCAAAATTTAAAGCTAGATCAACGATTTAGGTTTCAACCAAAATTGACATTTTTGCACTCCTTGAACACTACCCCTCCCTATGAGTGCTAAGGTGGATACGTGTGCACTCCTTGCCTATAGGGAGGGGTAGTGTGTTGTATAATTGAAGCTTGGATAATTGATTTGTATGCCTTGATGTACTCTTCATTTAAGCAATATCTTAATATAATATGCATTTTTAGATAATAGTAATTATTGGTTGAAGAATTTTTTAGAATTAATGCATGTGAAGAGCTTTTGTGTATGTTTCAAATCACCCATTTGGGATTCGGGATCCATCTTTAGATACAAAAAAAATTACAAATTCCTACGTATACTTAATTGTAATAATAATGAATTTCAATCTCCTACCTATTCTTAGGTGTAAGGTCACGGAGTTGTCATATATTTATTGGTGGTACTTTTCTAGGTATAGATATTGCGATGTGGAATTTTTATAATGATCTCTTAAATAGGGTCAAGGAAACTTTGGGGGGAAGGGTTAGATTGATGGATGGATGGAAAGGTTGTGTCACATTCTCTATTGACAGTGGATCTTGGTTATTTTATATTTATTTTATTGAAGTTGGATCTTGATTACTTTGTGAAACGTGTATCTTTAGTTTTTATGTTTATGTTCTTCCACTAACTTTCATCGTTTCATTGAGAAGTCATTATTAAAGGTGAATGCATACTTAGCCCCTGAAAATGAACGAGTTGGAATTGACATGAGATCACTATGTACCAACTTAAGAGGTTTGGTAGCAGACAAAGCCTTACTTTTAAAAAAATAATCCTGATGATGTTTGCTAAGAACACAACCTTAACAATTTTAGCCTTTGTGTGATTGTAAAAATTGAGGAGAAATGACGTGGTCAAGCACCTTCCACAACGACTAGGGTTTACCCTAGCTGTTGCCACCTTCTGAAAAACTTTGATGTAGGTCCCATACTGGAGCCAAAATCGTTGCAAAGAAGTTCTATTTGTTGGTTGGAGCCAGGTGGCACCGTCAATTCGAGTTGGAGTAGGTCGAAATTGTTGGTCCACTAGTTGGAAAAGAAGCAAGAATCCCCATTGGCTAGAGTTTTCTAGTGCCCATCTGCTAGGGAAGATTGTTTTCCACCCTCATTGGGAGTTGTAGATCCTAGCCACCGGTCTTTGTTGGAGAAGAGTCATTTCCATCACTTGTAGGGATCGAGTCGTAAGCTATGGGAGATGCCTACATGGAAACATAGGCATTCATTGCATTGGTTCAGTCCTTGATTCCTAGCAAATGAAATCAACCTCAACAACATCATTTTTTAAAACCACTGGAAGCCATTCCTCTATTGGATCTCTTGTCTCCAAAGCCAAGAAGGAAAGCCCTCATTTTGATTGAGAGGGCTTTGGTTGGAAAGTTTACAGGCCTTTGGCCCAGTCCGAAAGCTGTTGAACCATGGGTCGCAGAACAATGGTCCCCAAAGGTCAATGAACAAGTAATTTCATTTGCCTTTGGCTTTGGTTATTATGCCTTTCTATTTTCAAATAAGAAAGAGTGGGATTTGATATTCAGATTTGGGCCATACTTCATGGAATCCAAGGGAATGTATCTATCTTCGTGGATCTTAGACTTCAACTTAGAATAGGAGATTACAACAACCCCAATGTTGGTCAAATTACCTTACCTCCCGTTAATTTTCTGGGACAATAGCTCCCTTAGAGAGATTGGAAACAAACTGGGTTGGTTCATTGATCACGTAGGACAAAAAGGGAATCTATATTCCTGTGTGAGAATATGTGTGGAGGTTTATTTGGAGAAGGGACTCTAAAAAACTTTGCAAATCAATCTAGATGGGTGGAGCCACCATCAAGCACTAGATTATCCCATCCAAGTGAATGGCTTATCATGCTTATGGACACTTTGCTAAAAATTGTCCAAACATACAAGAAGAACAACCTCCCTCAAAGCAACAATTAAGGAAGGAACCTGAGTTCAAGATGGTTCCAAGCAGTCGTAGGAATTTTCAGTGCAAGGGGCCATCACATCCAAAGCCATCACAAGAGGGTTTGTCCAATTCAAGTAACAACAAATTTGAATTTCTTGGGAACTTAGAGAGCTCAACAAATCCCGAAGATACAAAGAAGGAAGTTGAAGAGAAACATACAATAGATCTCAACTCTAGACCAACTCATTGTTGTAATGGTACAGATCCAACCACTGAGGATTCAGTGGCCAATGCCCAAGAAGAAGAGGAAGATGAAGAAGATGCAAAGGAGACAAAGGAGGAAGATGAGGAAGCAGAGGAAACAAAGGAGGAAGACATGGACTCATGTGAGTGAGAGGAAAAAGATGTGGAGCCTGAAGTGCAGGCTCATCTTGAGTCCTCTAAATCCTTCTCCTTTGCCGAAGTCCTAAAGAATGCTCCAAATCCCTCCCTCCTCTGACAAGGGGAAGGAAATCCAATCGGGACTGGCTAGCTTAAGAGGCAGAAGCAAATATTCACATGGGATGTCAGGCAACTCTTCACTTTCTCCTTAGATAATTATGCTCTGTTAATGCATTTCACTTTGTAATCAATTTGTGAGAATTTATCCATGTACTTTGGAAACTGATATGAAAATCCCCTATAGGAAAATTTGATTTATCTTCCCCTTGTTTCATGAAGGGAGGTTGGAAATCTGCAAGATTTCCAATCAACACTAATTGTATGACTGCTATTAGCTATGCTACAATGCATTTTAATAAAATATATTTGAGTTTCGGTAAAAAAATACATTCACTGTTTCATTATTTGTACTCTTGTTCTGTATCCTTTTCCATATTTTTCTGTTGTTGATTGTTATGACAGTTGCGAAATAGATGAAAAATTTACAGATTTGTGGTTGGATATTTCCTATAAATACCCTTCAAAATGTTGAAAAATTCACAATGTTTTGTTTGTTGGATTTTTTAAATAACATATGTGTTGATCTTGCAAAATCGTTAGATTTTTTAATGCATGTAAAAAATTCTATTGTTTTTAACTTTAAAAATAGGTGGAATATATATATATATATATATATATATATATATATATATATTTTAAATTAAGAAATTTGAGAAAGCCCTTGTTTTATATGTTTTAAAATTTATGTTGGTCTTTTAATATAGTATAATATAAAATCGTGATCGGAAAAAATAATAATCTAGTTGTTTATTTCGAAGAATAGGCCTTTTATTTACAAAAAATTGTACAAAAGATGGAAAGGAACATACAATGGAGATCATAACCTCTTCCTCAAAGAAACAAGAGTTGGATGAAATAAATTCAGAATATGCAAATGGGTCCAAATATTAGGTATCTTTTATCAAAAGAGTTCTTTTAGCTAGATGTTGATGGCGTATGTCATCCTTCCACATAGAACAAAAGGAAGACGAAAAATTAACCTCATGGGAAAAAACAACAATGTACCTAATTTCGTAAAGATTGAATAAAGCACATATCCTAAAAAATGCTCAATCCTTGCAAACGTAGGGTGAACTTGAGAGCGACAATCCCCAAGCAACGCAGATGACTAGTGAATCCAACCTTGAAGTAGCCTTGAGTACTGATTCTCAAGATATCTCCAGTGCTGCTTGACAAACCGCCACTCCCAAAAGATGTGCTTAATGTTCTTTGAACAATGGCAAACATGACAAAGGCCATTGGAGAGTCCACTCTTGGCTAGAGACCACCAACCATGCAAAAACTTCCCTCTTGTAGGAAAGTCGAACCAACCAAACACTATGAAGGCAACATATCCATCTATCATTCTAATCCATAAAAAGCCTGCTTGTGTTAAAGATTGGGGATAACAATTGTCTCTGGTGAAGCACCGAGTACAATTAATAGGAGTCATATTGAAGAAGTGGCCGACTAAAGCACTTCAAAACGACCCAGGCATCTCAATGTTCATCTTAAATCATTTTGCCTCCAGGGTCAACCAACCATTGCAACTCCATAATAGAAAGATAGTAACGGGCAAGAAGACCACAATGATATTATCATTTTCTTAAGCTTATAAACTTTTAGTTACTTGAAAGTGAATATAAATTATTTGTTCAATAATTACAAACTTTCTTGAAAATGAGTATATATAAAGTTAAATGCATTAATAATTTTAATAAAAATAATTAATTTATTGACACAACAAAGAATGATAATATGCAACATTGGAGAAGTTGGGACATTCGAGAAATTGCCTATCGCCACCTTAAATTACTTACTTTATATGAAATGAAATGACATATTATCATTTCCAACATTCTTATGTTTGTAATTAAAAGGAAAAATCTTCAATACTTAAATAATATAGTTTTTTAGATATTTTTTCTTCAAACTTTTCACAATCACAACATAATATAAGATATGAGCAATCACAACATAATATAAGATATGAGAATCAAAGAAACTCATCATAATAATTTCATAATAATAATAATAATAATAATAATAATAATAATAATGGTGTATCTCTTCCATCATTTTGTAGAGTTTCAATTTGAGATATTATTTTATGCCATGATAAAGTTTGCATTAAATGTTTTTGGAAAGAAAATTTGATGCAATGTGTAACTTATTGTGTAACTTGTTTCTCGTATGTTTATTGGAGTTGTGTTCCATGCTCACACTGGTGTACATGGTGTGTACTTTTAGTTTATCATGACATTTTAAGCATTTGGATCATAAAATTTAACCTCATATGTGCCCCTCTCAGGGTCATATAATTTATATTTAATCCCATATATGGTCTCCCTTGGGGTCATATCATAGTACCCTAAAAAAAAAACTTTGTTCTCAAAACTTTGTAGGTAAATGATTCACATGTGATTGAAACCAAATAATATGATTTTCTTATGTTCTTGCTTTCTTCTTTCCATTGATGATGAACCATCCACCCAAAATCAATTCTTTTTGGTCTTAATTTGTGGTGGCTAGTTGTTGCATAATTTTCTTTCCATTAATTCCATGTATTCTTGTTGAAGATTCTCTAATTTGTAGTAGATGTTGGTCTCTGATAATATTCTGTTGAATAATAGTTTTGTGATGCCATGTTCCATGAATATTGTTGGGTATTCCATCTTTTTCCTTGATAATATTGATATTGATCTTCCTGTATTCCTTGAAATATTTTTTGATAATGAGGGTGTCGATATGGTTTCACATATTATGATATTATCTCCAAGGCTAGACTAATCAAAGACCGAGCAAAGAGGATAGACAATTCCATTGTCTATGTAAAGACGATAGATGAAATGAGTGTGCAGAGTGAAGAAAAACCATCAAATGTGAAACCATATCAACATTCTCATCATCAATAAATATTTCAAGGAAGACAAAAAGGTCAATATCAACATTATCGAGGAAGAAGATGAAATACTCATCAATATTCATGGAACATGACATCACAAAACCATTATTCAACGAGATATTATCAAAGACTAACATCTACTACAAATTGGAGAAGTTTCAACAACAATACATGGAATCGAGGGAAATAAAATTATGCAACAACTAGCCACCACAGATTAAGACCAAAAATAATTGATGGATCATCATCGATGGAAAGAAGAAAGCAAGAACATAAGAAAATCCTTTAACTGCAACGCTTTGAGGACAAAGCTTTTTGAAGGAGGGTACTATGATATGATCCCAAGGGGGGCATATATGAGGTTAAATGTACATGATATGATTCTGAGGGAGGGGGGGCGACATACATTAGGTTAGATGTACATGATATGATTCTAGGGGGGGCATTTATGGGATTAAATGTACATGTATATGTAATAGGGTCGACCTAATGATAAATGGGTTACATATGTAATGTGTGAATATATATATATATATATATATATATATATATATATATATATATATATATATCACATAGTTATTATTGAGTGCATGTAAATTGTGCTGTGTTAGCATCGCCATTTTTTCAGTTAGAGTCAGTGCTAGATGAGTCATAATCCATGGGTGAAAGCATGTGAGGTCAGGTAATGAGCAACGAATGGGTCGAAGTCAGCAAGTGGCCAGTCTAGGCCTTGGAATTAAGAAAGGGCGTCATAATCAAACATGTGTAAATTGTAAAGGTCTTTTCCCAAAAGGTCAGGTCCTGTCAGAAAGAGAGATTTTACATGCCAAAGGTTGAGGCAAGTTGTTAGAATAAGGGTCACGTCGACAGATATAATGACCATCATCACCTTATTATGAATTCAGAGAGGATAAGAAATCATGACGCTCATATGACGTATACTTTGCAACTCTTATCATCTGTACTTTACACACCCTAGAGTGTACCCGTCACGCGAGTGTGCTACGCAAATATTCAGCCTGCTGCAAAACTTCTCGTCACCATGGATTCAATGTCCTCTATCATGATTCCATCCCTCGCTCGTTCAGTTATAAATGCCAATCATTATGCGTGTATCTCTTTCACCATCCTAGTTTATGCGTTGTCTGTAATTTTTCTTGCAAGTCTTGAGTCTTCTCGCTGCGGGAAAGGTGATTTCCATCAGTTGTGTCGCAAACCTGGTCAGTCAAGAGTGTCACGTTTTCTCTTTCTTGAATCATGGTTCATAAACTGTTGGAGTTGGTCACAAGCTAGTCTGTTGGGCGACGAGCCCTTTCACGATCATCCTTTCATCCTCAGAGTTTTTGTCACACCCAAATTCTCTGTTGCGCTCCCCTACTGCGACAAGCCTGTCGTCATCACTGTCACAACGTTGACTCGTTCCTGCACCAAGAGTCTTCGTGGCGCCTAGGGGCTGCACAACGAATTCCTAAAGTCATTTTCGCTTATCATGCAAAGTTCCACTATAGCCTCTCTGACAGGTATGGGCTAAGAATACCATTATCCATTTTCTGCGCGAATGGGGTGTCATCTTTCACTACCGCGTGCGCATAACAAACACACATTGTACCATGACAACATCCCAAAACATAAGGAAGAGGGCGCACAGTGGCAGAACTGTGAGGCCAGAGCCTCAAGACGTGGCGTTGATCAACGAAGACCCAAATGTCAGGGCATCTTTCGAACAGGTCGGATGCATGCACTATTGCGAGAAAATCCAAGGATACAATGTGAAACTGGCGGAACAGTTCGCACTCAGATTTAATGGGTTTCGCGCGGTTATTGCAAGAATCACATTTCGGGTGACCGAGGAAACTCTGTCATCCGCGACGAAGATCCCTTCGTGCGGTGATAGGTGGTGTAAGGGCATGCCTTTGGATGTGCTGTGCTATGAAGAATTCATCAAACAAAACTGTCTGAATGGGAAAAACAGAATGAGTGTTCCAAGTCGGTATCTACGGGAGCCTTTTCAGAAACTCTTGAAGGTGATTAGAAAGTATTTCACATGTGAAAGAAGGTGTGATAGAATATATCCACATCACATCAGACTCTTGATGCATTTCACAGTTAAGAGGCTGTTGAACTTACCTTTCTTCTTGCACCAAAGTCTAGGAGGAATGGCGGACAACATCCAAGCCGAAGCAAACCAACCAAAGAAGAACTTATCCCATATCTCACTAATCAAATTGTTGATATTTGAGGAATTGAGGCGATTGGGCAAGGACTGGGATTTGTTTCTATTTTCAGCCGACATCCCTAGGGACCCCAAAGGAGACCCCCCTCTACCCGCAGGAGAAACAACATCTCACAACACGGAGGCAGAAATAGAAGGGGCTGCAGGAAAAGAAAAAATAGTGGAAGCCCCGTCTCCCCAACAACGAGTACCTTGGAAAAGGGGCAAGCCAAGGAAGAACAAGGAGCCTAAGGAGGCCCAAGCTCCAAATGAATCGCATGCCCAATCGATTGTTGAAAAGTTACCTATGTGCGTTGTTCGACTAGAACCTGTTGAGGGTTCAAGCTGAGAAATCCGTGACAGACGAAGAAGGTCGGGCACCGAAAGCATGGATGTTTGCGAGGAGCAGAGAATGTCAGAAGAGAAAATCGCGAAGTATTTCAAGGAATGTGGACCAGCCATGGAAAGCATTTGCGCAACTCTGTCCAGTTCTCAAACGAAACTTAAGGGGAATGGGGTCTTGCGAAGACAGGTAAAGAATCTGAAAAGACGCAACTGGTCCCTCAGGAAAATGCTTAGAATATCAAGACTGCAGATAAGGCCAGAAGCATAATTGACTTGACCCCATTTTTGTCTTTTTGAACGTGGCGCGAACTTCCTCCCTCCCCGTGTCCTGCCTCTTGCTGGGAAGCAAAGAACCTAACAGTTGTCCGCGCGATGGATATATGTCGCGCGGATGCTGAAAAACCCACGTGTCGAGAAGGAAAAGTGTAGGCGAAATGCACAACAGTTTCAAAGGAGATGCGTGGGAAAACACGAGTGATAGTCCACAATCACCTGCCACATGCATACCACAACCAATGATCGCGCATAATCAATTAAAGCCCGTTACACTGGGTGGCAGAACTCTGACAAAGTGCTCGATCATTCGGGTGACCATTCAAAGGGGAAGCGCCGATGCATCACTTCTTAATAATGGAATCTTGTTGATGATTGAATGATTATGGTAAAGACGTCAAATATGACATGATTGGGTACAGTCGAGTTCCTATTCTTAGTAAGTCCCATTCGAAAGATCATTTGGCAAGGAATAACCAGAGTCGAGATTCTAGGAGTAGTAGTTGGGGCATGATAGCCCAAGAGGCACATCTTTTTCTATATATTGCATCTTTTCAATGTAAGTGAGGTTGGTTGACAAAGTAGTGTAGATAGTGACCGTTGAATATAACTTTCGAACCCAATTGAAATATAATGCAAAGGTTTTGAGACTTTGATGAAAAGATTCTAATGGTGGTGGTTTGATGTATTGTGATCTCTCTTATGTACGTGTTTCCCGTTTTCTGTATGTTCATGTCTGTATTCTGTTTAAATCAGAACGTTTAATAAGTCTAGAATTCATCGCGTGGTGCTCTAGAGTTTGCCATTTAAACTCCTATGTTTTCTTCTAAGTAATTCAGAATTCGTCTCCAATGGTGCTTTGAGTTGCTTTATGGATTTTTCTCTCGCCACACACAATGACTTTGAGTTGAAAGACCATTGTCTGCTTAGCCTTTATCCTCTCAAGTTTTAGTTACCAAGTTATTTATTTCTCTCGCTTTCTGGAATTTGACTCCATGGCCCAAGGTTTTGTATTCCCTTGCCAACAGAACCATAAAACTGCACGAACGCAATAAACCTAGCCGATAATTCAAAGTTATTATCTGTTAGAGCCTAAGTCTCGGAGAGACCCCTCTCTAGGTCGGAAAGTCTAGTTTCTGGTCTTAAAGTTGGTTTGTAGGTTACCTCCGCCATTCGTTTTGTCAGCCCAACAAATTTACAGAGTGCTAACATTTTGGCGTCATTGTCGGGGACAAAATTGAATAAAACTTTCCTTGGGAGAACGACTTAAAGCTATAGTTTTGACCCCTGAGGGTAACAGTGGGATAAACGTCTATATTGGCTGAAACCTTTACCCTGGCGACTCCAATGAATGAGACCATTAGCATAGAGTAGTACGACTCAGAAATCTTGGCTCCAAAGACAATTTATACCAAAGCCAATCCTGTTCCGGACCTTGTAGCACTTGTGTCTGATCCCAAAAAACTTCTGCGCAGGGCAAAGGAACAGGTACCAGACCCATTCTATTAACTAGACATAAAATTATTCTTACCCAAAGACAGTGTGCAAAGCATTGACAACCTTGATTTCGATACACTGTTCGAACAAACCCTGTTCAGGTCCAAATCAGAAACCTGCTTGGATGAGATAGTCTTCGATGAGAATATGTTTAATATTTGATACCAAACAAAGTCCCGCGAGCTGTTGTAATCCCCACTTAGAGCATTCCGCCAGTTCCAAACCCTCCTAGAGTAATGTCCACCAGATTCACCCCTCTTGCTTTACCGACCCAACTACATGATTTTCCCTAGAACTATAATCAGAGGATTAAGCTATATGATGCTGAAGGAAATGCCTCTGCCCAAAAGCACTTGGATTTGTTCAATGATTTTGTTGACCTAGAAGAGGTCGATCATGAGGACACAAAAATGAGATTGTTTGCGTAGAGTCTTTCGGGGGAGGTTAGGAAGTGGTTTAAGGCCCTTCGAGTAGCGAGCATCCCCGATTTCACAACGTTTGAAACTTCGTTCCTTGCCAGATGGGGAGACAAAAAGAATCATCTTCAACTACTAACGTAGTACAACAATATGAAGAGATCACCATAGAAAACGATGCAAGATTTCTCGACCCGATTCATGAAGGTCTACAACTCAATCCCCACATAAGTCCAGTCGCCTCCCGGAGCTGCGCAACTTCGATACGACGATTCCTTTTACAACGATTTTGCCTTGCTGTTGAGAGAAAGAAGATATATTATCTTAGGCACTATGATGAGCGATGCAATCGAATTCGAAGTAAATCTGATGGTGTTAGGAAAGATCAAACAAAACTTAGACAGAAATGGAAAGAAACCTCAAGGAGACGCACAACCCTCTACGCCTCGGTCGTTAGATGAAAAATTCGACTTGATGATGAAGACTATGGAGAAGCTGATGGAAAGGATGTCCATGGAGAGGAAGCCTGCTTCCAAGGAGCAAAACGACTTCCAACCCAGAAATAAGAACTTTAGAAGGGCCCGGTCCCGTAGATCAGGCAGAGGGACCACAGAGAGCAGGGTGAGCAACAAATAAGACCTCCATTCCAAAACAATTACGCGAATGAAGATTTTTATCAGATGATCCAAGATCAGATGCATTGCTGCGACAACATGGACACACACATGTTCTTTACGAAGGGAGAACACGATCAATTCATGGATGAAAATGATGGTATTATGCTGGAGACTGAGGACACGCTGTCGTCGGAAATAGAGGAGTTCAAAAAAGGATATCACAATACAATCATGCAGTTTCAAAAGAAATACAACCTCAGGAGTAGAAAGACGTCCATAGAGCCTCAGCAGGTGAATCCCACAAAAGAACCTCAAACGAACAATCATTTCGTGAGCCGACCAAAGAAAGACAATCCAACAGGGGACACAACGGAGAAAGGAAAGTCAAAGGAGGAGGCTTTAAAGAAAGCACCGGAGGCGAGTAAGGAGACAGACGTCAAAGAGGTAGATAAATCTCCTCACCCCTTTAACTTTGAAAACGAAATGGCGAAAATTAAAATCTCCATTCTTTTTAATGAGTTCATCAAGAAGGGAGAGGATCAGAATCAGATCATTAAAATTTTGAAGATGGAAGAGGCTCTCGATACCCTGAACGTCTAGGATGACCACCCTGCCATTTTGTTTGTTTCACGCGTAGAAGAAACTGACGATATTGAAGGCATTCCCCCTTTCTATGGTAACCTCAAAATCCATGACATGACTTTGCATAACTCCATGCTGGATTTGGGCGTGTCACAAAATTTCACGCCAAAGGTGATCATGGACGAGTTAGGCTTGGACATCACTAGGCCCTATAAGGATCTTTTCTCTTTTGACTCAAGAAAGGTGAAATGTTTGGGTCTGATCAAAGATTTGGTCGTGTCGCTATCTCAAATTCCGTCGAAGAATCTGGTCATGGACGTCGTGGTGGCCGACATCCCCCCAAAACTCGACAGGTTGTTATCCAAATCGTGGGTTGCGAAATTAAAGGGAACCCTATAGATGGATATGTCTTATGCCACCATCCATGTTTTCGGCTAGGAAAGAAAACTGTACAGAGAGGTGCTACTCAAATACATGGTGAGTAGTAAGACGCAGTCGAACAATCATCCTATCTACTCTGTCAACACTGAGATCATCTCCTCTATTTTTTATAATGACTTAAGTTTTGAAAGGGAGGAGCCGACTACTGTCATGACTGTCGAAGATAAGGCCGCCTGTCGAGCATAAGAGTGCGCAGATCAGAGAAACCGCGTGAAGAACGAAATGTGGAATACGAGTTTCGACGGAGCTATCAGCAAGAAAGGAGCTAGAGCCGGTGTGTGGATAAATCCTTCCAAGGTGGGCTCCAAGTTCTTCTCTTACAAGCTCGCCTTTGATTGTACAAATAACATGGCTGATTATGAGGCACTAATTTTGGGTCTGAGAACTTTGAAAGAATTGGGTGCTAAGAGGATAGCGGTGCACAAAGACTCTCAACGCATCATAAATCAAGTGAAGGGTATATACCAGTCCAAGCACCCTAGACTGAGAGCATATAGGAACCTAGTGTTGGACCTCCTCGAAGAGTTCTCATAGTATAATTTGTTAGTGATCCCCATGGGGCAGAATCAAATTGCAGACGCCATGGCCACCTCAGCTTCAGTGTTTAAAATTCCAATTTTTCCCAACAGGAAGTATGAGATTGAAGTCAAACATAGGCCCGCGGTACCCGATAATATCAAGTATTGGCAAGTGTTTGAAGATGACAAACAAGTGGAGAGATTCCTCCAAATGAGCAACGAGTTCGCTAATGTAAACATCGATGATGAGTGTTGTTGCGAAGAAGATGAAGACGCAATTGCGTACAGTGATGACGACCCCTTTCAGAACCAGATAGTTGGAATGGATATAGTGCAGCTAAAGAACAATATCATCCCCAAAGGATTGGTTCTATTAGAAAAGATGTTTGATGAAAACGATGTAGCTAGAAATCCCGGGATCATTGCAAATGTTGAAGATGTTGAGGATTGCAACATCGGGACCCAAGAGAACCCAAAGATAATCAAATTGTCAAAGACACAGTCCAGAGATTAGGCAGAGATATATCAACCTCATGAAAGATTTTCATGACGTTTTTGCGTGGAATTATGAGGACTTGAAAGTCTATGACACTAGAGTGATTCAACACATCATTCCTATCAAAGAGGATAAAAAACCTTTCAAGCAAAGGTTAAGACAAATCAATCCCCTATTGCTTCCGCTGATTGAAAAGGAGGTAAAGAAACTATTTGATGCAAAAATTATTGTTTCTTTGAGATTTTCAAAATGAGTGGCCAACCTGGTGCCTGTAAGGAAGAAGAGCGACAAAATAAGGTTATGTGTGGATTTTCGGAACCTGAACAAAGCATCCCTCAAGAACAACTACCCGCTTCCTAATATGGACTACATCTTGTAGAAGCTAGTTGGATCCCAGAAAATGTCGATGCTGGACGTATTTTCCGGTTACAATCAGATCATGGTGCACCCGGACGACTGAGAAAAGACAACCTTTATGATACCATGGGGTACGTTCATGTATGCAAAGATGCCTTTCGGTCTTATGAACGTTGGAGGTACTTTCCAGAGGGCTATGGATATAGAATTTGTTGAGGAGAAAGATAAGTTTATCATGATCTACCTGGATGACATCACACTATTTTCTGACTCCGACGAACAACATCTTGAGCATCTAAAGAAGGTTTTCTAGAAATGCAAAAAGTTTGGCATATCTTTAAATCCGAAAAAATCAAATTTCGAAATGCAAGAAGGAAAACCGTTGGGGCACATCATCTCAAAGGAAGGCATAAAGATAGACCCCAACAGGGTGGAAGGGATTCTAAAGATCAACACTCCTCGAAGCAAGAAAGAGGTGCAGTCCTTCCTGGGAAAGGTGAATTTTCTGAGAAGGTTCATTCCGAATCTAGCTGAGATTATAAAACATATCACGAGTATGCTCAAAAAAGGTAATGAGATAAAATGGAGCCCCGAAGCCAGGAAATTATTTGAAGACATCAAGGTGGTGCTGACCAAAGCTTCCGTATTAGCCAGCCCAAATTTCACAAAGGATTTTATCTTATTCTCTTTCTCCTCAGAGCACACCATCACTGGCATACTGTTACAGAAGGACGAGCAGAATTTCGAAAAACCTATAGCCTATTTCAACAGGACATTGAGAGACTCTCCATTGAGGTATGATATCATGGAAAAACAAGCATACGCCTTGGTAAAATCCCTCAAGGAATTCAAGACTTATATACTACATTCTCGCGTCATTGTGTACATGCCTAGCAATTCCGTCAACGACATCCTGACTCAGCCTGGCCCTGAGGGGAGAAGAGGTAAATGGATCGCAATCATGCTGGAATATGATGTCGAAATCAAGCCCACAAAGACGATTAAGGGTCAGGGGCTCGCAAAATTGATGGCACAGTCAAATTGTGATGTTCTGGGAATAAACTTTATTGTTGATCTGTCGGAAAACCCTTGAGAAGAAGTAGTCCCGTAGGTATCTCAGAAGTTCGTTGATTCACCTTGGTATGCTGATATCATTTATGTGTTGAGAAATTTGCAAGCCCCTCTAGGGTTAAGAAAAACCAAAGCCATGTTTTTAAAGTTGAAGGCTGCTAATTTTTGTATCCTAGATAACTCTTTGTATTGGAAAGATCTAGGAGGGATCTTGCTAAATTGTTTGTTGGAAGAAGAAACAGAACGAGCTATCAGGGAGTTCCACAAAGGGGACTGTGGGGGGCATGATTACTGGAAAACCATCGCTCTTAAAATCTTGAGGGCATGCTATTATTGGCCCAGTATTTTCGCAGATGTATACAATGAAGTTCCAGTTGCCACGAATGCCAAATATTCGATGGAAAGAGAAAGCTGCAACCTATGTCGTTGAAACCTATCTCTGTCGAAGCACCATTCATGCAATGGGGTCTGGAATTTATAGGAGAAATCCATCTGCCAACCTCAGCGCAACATAGATGGATACTAATGGCCACATACTACTTCACCAAATGGATCGAAGCGGTCCCCATAAGGCAAGCTACCGAGACAATTATCATTAAGTTTCTGGAGACCAATATCTTGTCTAGGTTCGGGTGTTCTGTCAAGATCATCACGGATAACACAACAACATTCATGTCCAAGAAGATGGAGAAGTTTTGTAACGATTACAACATAACCCTGGGACATTCTACGACTTATTACCCACAGTGTAATGGATTGGCGGAATCATCCAACAAAATCTTAACCAGGATTATTAAAAGGCTCTTGCAATACAACAAGAAGACCTAGCACAAGAAGCTTATCTACGTGCTATGGGCTGAAAAAATCACTACCAAAAAATCCATATCCATGTCACCATTCCAAATTGTATATGGCGCAGAGGCAGTTTTCCCCACCTCGCTGGGATTTCCTGTCAGGAAGTTGTTGCAAGAGAAAGAGGCCGAACTAAACGACACTTAGAGGAGGATAAATCAATTAATTCACACGCAACAGATGAGGGAGCGGGTTTTCGACCGATCACAACTTCACCAAGACAAGATGAAGAAAATTTTCAACAAGCACTCTAAGCAGGAAGATTTCAAGGTGAATGATCTGGTGTTGAAGTGGGAAGCAAGGAATGAAGACAAAGGGAAGCATGGAAAATTTTATCATCTTTGAATGGGGCCATTCAGGATTGTCACATATCACGAGAACAACACATATCTACTACAAGAGCTCAATGGAGAACTCACTGGTGGGGGGCCTATAAATGGAAGGTTCCCTAAACACTATATGGTTTAGTATGGTTTGTTTAGGTTTTCATGTCATTGTAAATAACCATTTTTTATGTTTCAAAGAAGGCGTTTTGAGTCAGTATGTCAACAAAAAATTGAAGCCCGGAGCGAAGGCCCTAAGTTTATGTTGAGTCTAGTCGTGACTATGTTAAGAAGGTTTAGGGTGAGTCTTTTATGTTGTTTTAGAGTCTGCAAATCAAATAAATCCCAATGGTCAGACGCTTGGTCTGTTGTTATTTGCCACCTCATAGAGAGGATAACATCCCCATTGGAGGCAGCTATTAGCGTCATCATTTTTTCAGTTAGAGTCAGTCCTAGATGAGTCATGGTCCATGTGTCAAAGCGTGTGAGGTCAGATATTGAACAACGAATGGGTCGAAGTCAACAAGTGGTCGGTCTGGCCCTTGGATTCAGGAAAGGGCGTCATAATCAAACATGTGCAAATTGTAAAGGTCTTTTCCCAAAAGGTCGGGTCCTGTCAGAAAGAGAGATTTTATGTGCCAATGGTCGAGGCAATTTGTTAGAGTAAGGGTCATGTCGACAGATATAACGACCATCATCACCTCATTATGAAGTCAGAGAGGATAAGAAATCACGGTGCTTATATCACATATACTCTGCAACTCTTATCATACGTACTTTACACACCTTGGAGTGTACCCGTCGCACGAGTGTGTTGCACAAATCTTCAGCCTGCTGCAAAACTTCTCGTCACCATGGATTCAATGTCCTCTGTCATGATTCCATCCCTCGTCCGTTCAATTATAAATTCCAGTCATTCTGCGTGTATCTCTTTCACCATCTGAGTTTATGCGTTGTCTATAATTTTTCTTGCAAGCCCTGAGTCTTCTCGTTGTGGGAAAGTCGATTGCCATCAGTTGTGTCGCAAACCTGGTCAGTCAAGATTGTCGCGTTTTCTCTTTCTTCAATCATGGTTTGGAAACTTTCGGAGTTGGTCACAAGCTAGTATGTCGAGCGATGGGCCCTCTCACGATCATCCTTTCATCCTCAGAGTTTTTGTAATGCCCAAATTCTCTGTTGCGCTCCCCTACTGCGACGAGCTTGTCTTCATCATTGTCACAACGTCGACCCGTTCCTACACCAAGAGTCTTCATTGCGCTTGGGGGCCGCACAACGAACTCCTAAAGTCATTTTCGCTTATCACGCAAAGTTCCACTACCGCCTCTCTGACAGGTATGGGCTAAGAATACCATTATCCATTTGTCGCGTGAAGGGTGCGTCATATTTCACTACCACGCGTGTAGAAAAAACACGCATTGCACCATGACAACATCCCAAAACATAAGGAAGAGGGTGCATAGTGGCAGAACTGTGAGGCTCGAGCCTCAAGACTTGGTGTTGATCAACGAAGACCCAAATATCAGGGCATATTTCGAACAGGTCGGATGCATGCACTATTGCGAGAAAATCCAAGGATACAATTTGAAACTGGTGGAACAGTTCGTGCTAAGATTTAATGGGTTCCGCGCGGTTATTGCATGAATCACATTCCGGGTGACGGAGGAAACTCTGTCAGCCGACGAAGATCCCTCCACGCGGTGAGAGGTGGTCTAAGGGCATGCCTTTGGACGTGTTGTGCTATGAATAATTCATCAAACCAAATTGCCTGAATGGGAAAAACAGAACGAGTGTTCCAAGTCCGTATCTACGGGAGCCTTTTCAGAAATTCCTGAGGGTGATTAGAAAGTATTTCACATGTGAAAGAAGGTCTGACATAATATACCCATATCACATAAGACTATTGATGCATTTCACAGGTAAGAGGCCGTTGAACTTACCTTTCTTCTTGCACCAAAGTCTAGGTGGAATGGCGGACAACGTCCAAGCCGAAGCAAACCAACCAAAGAAGAACTTATCCCATATTTCACTAATCAAATTGTTTATATTTGAGGAATTGAGGCGACTGGGCAAGGACTGATATTTGTTTCTATTTTCATCCGACATCCCCAGGGACCCCAAAGGAGATCCCCCTCTACCCGCAGGATAAGCAACATCTCGTAGCGTGGAGGCAGAAATAGAAGGGGCTGCGGGAAAAGAAAAGACAGTGGAAGCCCCGTCTCCCCAACAACCAGTACCTCGGAAAAGGGGAAGACCAAAGAATAACAAGGAGCTCGAGGAGGCCCAAGCTCCAAACGAACCGCGTGCCCAATCGATTGCTGAAAAGTTACACATGCACGTTGTTTGGATAGAACTTGTCGAGGGTTTGAGCCGGGAAATCTGTGACATACAGAGAAGGTCGGGCATTGAAAGCATGGATGTTCGGGAGTCATCATGACAACTAAAGCAAGCGCAGCTCGCTATCGCCTAGTTGTACCAGGAGAACAAGGAATTGAGAAAGTAGTTAGCGGAAAAGGCCGTCGAGACATCAACGTCACAGAGCCGAGAAGGGAATGCAAATTGGATCAAGAGACAACTTAGAGAAGTGCAAGACATGATCATTCGACTGCGCGAGGAGCAAAGAATGTTAGAAGAGAAAATCACAGAGCATTTAAGGGAATGTGGACCGACCATGGAAGGTTTTCGCGCAGCTTTGTCAAGTGCTCAGATGAAACTGAAGGGGAACGGGGTTTTTCGAAGACAAGTAAAGAATATGAAAAGGCACAACTAGTCCCACAGGAAAACGCTTAGAATATCAAGACTGCAGATAAGGCCAGAAGCATAATTGAATCGACCTCGTTTTTGTCTTTTTGAACATGGCACAGAATTCCTCCCTCCCCATGTCCTTCCTCCTCCCGAGAAGAAAAGAACCTGACGGCTGTCCGCACAGTGGATATACGTCGCGCAGATGCTGAAAAGACCACCTGTCGAGAAGGGAAAGTGTAGGCGGAATGCACAAAAGTTTCGGAGGAGATGTGTGGTCCCTTGACCATCATCACCATCTGGAAAACACGAGTGATAGTCCACAGTCACCCGCAACATGCATACCACAACCAATGATCACGTGACATCAATCAAAACCCGTTACAGGTGACCCTTCAAAGGGGAAGCACCAACACATCACTTCTTAATGATGGAATCTTGGTGATGATTGAACGATCATGGTAAAGACGTCGGTTATGACATGATTGGGTACAGTCAAGTTCGTATTCTTAGTAAGTCCCATGTGAAAGATCATCTGGCAAGGAATAACTAGAGCTGTGATTCTAGGAGTAGTAGTTGGGGCATGGTAGCCCAAGAGGTGCATCTTTTTCTATATATTGCATCTTTTCAATGTAAGCAAGGTTGGTTGGAAAAGTAGTGTAGACAATGACTATTGAATTTAAATTTCAAACCCGATTGAAATATAATGAAAAGGTTCTGAGACTTTGATGAAAAGATACTAATGGTGGTGGTTTGATGTATTGTGATCTCTCTTATGTATGTGTTTACTGTTTTCTGTATATTCATGTCTGTATTCTGTTTAAATCAGAACGTTTAATAAGTCTAGAATTCATCGCGCGGTGCTCTAGACTTCACCATTTAAACTCCTGTGTTTTCTTCTAAGTAATTCATAATTCATCTCCAATGGTGCTCTGAGTTGCTTTATGGATTTTTTCCACACACAACGACTTTGAACTGAAAGACCATTGCCTGCTTAGCCTTTATCCTCTCAAGTTTTAGTTACCAAGTTATTTATTTCTCTCTCTTTCTGGAATTTGACTCCATGGCCCAAGGTTTTGTATTCCATTGCCAACAGAACCAGAAAACTACACGAATGCAATAAACCTAGCCGACAATTCAAAGCCATTATATGTGAGATCCTAAGTCTCGGAGAGACCCCTCTCTAGGTTGGAAAGGCTATTTTCTGATCTTAAAGTTGGTCTGTAGGTTACCTCTACCATTCATTTTCTCAGCCAAACGAATTTATAGAGTGCTAACATGATGTATGAATTTATTTGGGTATTTGGAGGAGGTTCTCCTATTCTTTAAGGAGTTATTGTATAACTTATCGCTCTTATTTTTATTGGATTTGTGCACTTTTATGTTATGAGAGAGATCCCACTTCTAGGTGTGCACTTCTAGTTTATCGTGACATTTTAAACATTTGAATCATAACATACATACATACATAATTTTGTGGGATCCCCTCTCTTTTCCAAAATATTAGGATGGAGGGTGGCTCAACTACTAGCCACAATAGTGTTTGGTAATCAAAAGAGACTTGTTGGACTTGAATCTCAACCAAACTAGCACCAAGGACTTCATGACAAACTTCGCCTTGAAACAATTTGTTCAAACCAAT
>ML783597.1:312019-332017 GCA_009831015.1 Picea engelmannii
AATACATGTTCTGAATTTATTTAGAACAGTCATAAGGTTCATTGCAGATTTCTCTCTTGGACATGGCAGTTGGATGTTCACCACTCATGCAGATGCTTGGATACACCTCACTAATTCACTGACATGATAGCTTCTTTGTATTTCTCCGTCATTTACATATCATTAAAACTAGAATGTATGGTTCAGCTTTGACTATCCACATGTTCATGTTTTATTAATTTTTTTTGCAAGATTCTTTAAATTTATAAAAGAAAAACAATAAATATTTTTATGTGCTTTCTTTATCTGCTTCCTAGAAGCAATCATTTTTCACATCGATTTTTGTAAGTTTCGATTAAAACTTGCATCTTGTAAATCATGTAAATAAACGAGACTTGTATATCTTCTTCTTAAATACAACTACTATAGTTACATTTGAATATATGTACATATATATAGTGTGTTTAGTAATTAGTTAGTTATTTCTCTCTTTCATTCGTTTTTTTTAGGATTCTTAGATTGGCTAACGGAGCCATTAAACCCGTCAGAACGAGTTACACCAAACGGCTTGGGTTATTTAGACAATCTCGGACCAGACTCGCTCTTCCAGTTGATGGACATTCAATTTCGCCCGTCAACACCACCTTAATAATTTCGGCGATAGACGAGCCCTCTTGAGCTTTATAGAGTTTCTTAAAATGTTTGGTGCCTAAATCGACCAAATATTCGAAGTTTTTTACCTCCACCCCTGACTGATCTCTCAAACTCCAAATGGTATTGGCAATTTTCTGGCCTTTGGCATAGGCTTGAAATTTTTTTGTGTTCTCATCTCCACAAGTGAGCCACAGTGCCCGACTCTTTAATTGCCAGTGTGCTTCTTTATCTTCCAGTAACACCCTTCTCCTTTTTCCAACCCATATCATAAATCTTTGGCTTCCTAAGTAAAGTAACCCCGACTTGCCCCATCTTGAAGCTCTGCCAGTGTATTGTCAATGTCTCTCAGTTCCCTGTCGTCCTTTATTTTTTTCTCCCTGGCCCAACCTTTAGTCGCTTGTTTTAGACGTTTGAGGTTCTCTACAAAATGTACCGCCGCATGAATCTTTGTTCCCTCTGGATAAGGCATCCACAATGTCCTAACAAGTTCAAGAAATGAGGGGTCAGAGAGCCAGCCCTCATAGAATTTGAAGGGACTCAACGCCCTTCTGTTTTTTTCCCGGAGTTCAATCAGTATCAGGTGATTGTATGATTCCCCCCCAAATGCAAGCCACTGATGAACTAAAGCAAACGATTCTAGTAACTTGTTATATAGTAAAAATCTATCCAGTTGTTTGGCCACCCGATCAGCCCCTACCCTTCTGTTGCACCAGGTGGGTGTTAACTTTTGGGGTTCCACGTCCACGAGGCCCACCTGGTCCAAATAGTTTAGGAAAAAATTTGATAAGGGAACCTGTACAACCCGGGGAACCCACACCTCCGAGGCTCCCAAAGAGAAGTTTAGATCTCCCCCAAGAAGAATAATCTTGTCCTTGAACCACTCACAGTCGGCTAAAGAGTTCCAATATTGTTGTCGATCTTGATGAGGTCCGTAAATATTGATAACTGTTAAGCTGTGACCCATCTCGATGGAAAATATATTTAGACCAATCCCTGAGGTAAAACCCCAGACACTTTCCAAATTTCATTTCTTTTCCTTCCGGCCCATGGCCAGTGCCCCTGAGCGACCCCTGACATCAATCACTGCAAACATCCAGCTCGGGAAAATAGATTCTAGAGCCTTAACCAGTGATATGCTATCTCCTAGAGTTTCTTGTAGTAGAATGACTTTTGGCAAGATTTGTTCCACCAGCCTTCGTAAGGACGATTTTTTCGACGGGTTCGCCAACCCCCGACAGTTGAAGGATAGGATCCTCATGAGGTACCTCCTTCCTGGGGAAGCTTTTCTCTAAGCGCCCATTCAATGGAGGATTGTCTACCTGTAGCCAAGTCAATTCTGGCCCGATCTTGTGCTAAAAGTAAGTGTGATTTTCTTCCCCTTCCTTTGCCCATAGAGGAAGTGCAAGGTATCGACCCCAAGCCTCATCCATTCGACGATTGGAAAACACCCGCCAAAAGGTCCTCCTTGACCATCGACCTACTCCTAAGATGGTAGCGAATTCTGCTATCTTCCGAGGATGAGTCAGTTGAGGCAGAGGGCGTAGCTAGAGAGGAGTGGGGAGTGGAAGAGAGGGATAACGGTAGGAGGCAAAGTGTGAGTACTCGGGAAAGGGTCTGTTCCAGAAAATGGGACATCTCCTACTGGCAAGGAGGGTTGGTTTGTAAGAGGTAAAACATCAGTCGCCTTAGGATCCCCCTCTCTCCCCAAGTTCAAAGAAGGAGTGACCAATGGGGGAGCAAAGACCGACCCACTAGAGGAAATGGGGCAAGCAAGTGAGGGAAAACTGCCTATTGGGTGACCCTTCCCACCCGTAAACAAAGGAGGAGTCGTAGCTTTTGCTTCCAAACCAAATAAATCCACAGAAAAAAAGGGAGAGGAAATTGGTAAAGAGACATTCAATGTAAACATACCCGATAAATCCTTTTCGTGATGTGGAAGGTTCCCCAGAGTAGGCGAAGTAAGTGGACCCACAACAATTTGCATGCCCGATCCATCTATCTGAAAACCCAAGCTGTCGCTGCTCGTTCCTTTTGTTCCAAATTCCTCTACGCTTGGATTCTCCCTCCCCGATGACTTTCTAGAGTCCAAACGATGTTCCACTTTCTTTCTCAGAGGAGAGGAGGAGATACTCGTGCCTTTGAATTTTCGCTCGCTCCCTTTGAAAGGCAAGGGGCAATATGCAACTCCATGGCCATAGACGTGGCATCTGTGGCATCTGAATGAAATCCCTTCATAGTCAAAATTCTGGGTGAAAGTCTCGAGCGTTGAGTCTATGGTGAGCTCTTGTAATAAACCCTTCCTCAGATTAATCTTTACCAAAATTCGGGCAAAAAACATGTATCCCTTGTCTTCAAAGGACATATCATCTTCTAGAAAACTTCCCAACAAGTTTTCCAATGGCAGCAAAGCGATGTAAGTTCCAGAATTGCATTGGGATCCCTGGGAGCCTAACACAGATGGGTTCTTCGTCAATTCTTTCCTTCTTTGCATCAAAAGAAGGGGTCCATCATTTTAGGATAGTGGGGGTGTCCGCTAAGCTCCAGGCCTTCTTTAAAACCCAACCCACATCCTCCATTGAGGAGAAGATGAAAGCAAACCAACCTTTGGTGAGTAGTCGGATTTGAGGCATCTTGGTAATCTTTGGTAACCATGTTTTGGTTACCTAGTCCTTAAGGAAATCCATGCCCAATTTCTTCCCCCTAACTCGTCCAACCACTACTCTTTCTGAGAAATCCAAAACTCTGTCCATATCAATGTCCTCTCCAAAGACTAGACGCTCGGACCCAACCCTATCCCGCGCACACCGAACAGTTTTTGAAAGAAAGTTGTGTCTATCTCCCGCACTATTCAGGCCTTTGGTCGAACGCTCCACCCTTGGTGAGGTTCTGGTAGGTAGTAATCCCCTCTTTTCATGTGAAGTATCAGTTGTTAGTGTGGAGACAACCCTGCAAGAGGGTACCTCTGGACCCTTGTTGCCTCCCAGTTCTGCATCCACCAGGAGATCTAACGATGAGAACATCAGGGGAGAATTGAAGCCCTCTATGAATGAGGCGGGTCCTACAGAAGCTGCTACCTCTAATGATAGCGAAAGTGGGACGCTAAGTCCACTGGAAAAGTCCCCTGCAACAAACCCCAAACCCCCATCGAAAACATGTGTGTTCCCCACCCTAGCCTTCAGAATAACTCGAGCCTCTTGGGTATGGAAGCTCACCCTCCGAGGTGAGGACTGAGCCTGCCAAATCTGCCAAAGAAATCCCTGAACCCACCTCCGCCCCACTCAAAGGTAAACTCTGCTCGTTTTTCGTCCGCTCTGGGATCCCGATCCTAGTCAAGTCCCCTGCCCCACCTGTCTCCATCCAGACATCCAAATAAGCGCATCCATCCGAGGTCGCCGGGCAAGGAAAAGTATGCCCCACATCTTCGGGGAAAATGGGTTTGCCTTCCATCGAAGACGATGCCATGTCCAGGGGTTTTCCTGACTACTATTCCCGAATCCCGTGCGCTACTCCCTCACCGTATCTCGTGCTACCTCCCCCACCTTTGCTCAAGAAACCTGCAAAACTGTCAAGGAATTTACAAACCCTCGCCCGTCAATTTCGCTTCATTCCTTCCTTCTCCACTGCCTTCATTGTTATTCAAATTAGCATACTCCCATGGGAAGAAACTTCTCTAATCAAATACATGTTTAAATGATTTTTTATTATAAATAAAATACATTAATTTTTTATAAAAAATCAATAATATAAAATAATATTTTTATCAAATTAAAACTTTTTATTTTTTAATATTGAAATTTTAAATCTAAAAATAACATTATATTTAAATAGGAGTAATATTTATTGATGTGTTTTCGATCGAAATAAAGTTATTAAATGTTCTTAAAATGTGTTAATTTTTTATGAAAAAGAATAAAAGAGTAAAATATTATTTAACAAAAAACAATTCACATTATATTAAATATATAATGGTTGTAAATAATAAATGTAATTAAAGTGATTAATTGTTAAATGTTCTTAACGTGTTAATATATATATATATATATATATATTTAAAAAACAAAAACAATTCACATTATATTAAATATATAATGGTTTTAAATAATAAATGTATTTAAAGTGATTAATTTGTATTTATTGAAAATCTCTCACACATGAAATATAGAGTGGAATAATAAGTGAATATAAAGTGGCATAATCATATATTCAAGTATTACTATGTGATGCAATTAAGTACTCATGGAGTATCACATATTCTCTACATCCATAATTTTTTCAGACATAATTAAATTTGCATTATATTTAAATGTCTAACTTTTGTATCATTTCTAGCATTTCTCTCAACATTATTATCATTTTCTTAAGCTTTGATTTCATCCTTATTCATATGTTTCTTTCCTTTAGTAAATACCATGTTCAATTTTGATTTGAATATTGCACCGTTTATTTTTTCTATTATAAATGTGTATGAACCTAAACCTTCAATTTTCACATTAGTGTCTTACTCATGTAGATAATAGGCATTCTCGCTTTCCATTTGTACATTGACATTCATATCGCTATACAATATAATAATCAAGAGTAAATGCAATACCTTTGCTACGAAATATTTGTATAGATACTTTTGTGCCTTGAATATTAACTATATTGGACATAACCCAATACATTACATAATATGTTCATTCTTGATGTTTAAAATGAAGTGGAGGTAAATCGTGTATATAGCGGTTGACAGGGGAAGAGGAATGCATGTTGTCTCCATCATAAATATTAAGCAGGCCAACCTTGACACCATAGGGGCATTAATGTTACACAACTGATCCACACAACATTTGATAGAGGTTCAAGTGTTACTAACACATATGTACCACCATAACATTAACACCTTGCAACTTAGGCCAAGGTATATTTGGGCGGTACCTTAATAGATTAAATATATAATATAATGTCTAAAATAAATATAATCTCTAAGCCAAATAAAAGTAAATATTTAAGAAATTATATATTAAATATACCTTAAAAAAGATAATAAAGAAAATATATTCAAATTCAAGTGAAGTGAATTATTAATAATGGAAAATAAGTAACATGTTGAACTAGATAATCACATTGAATGAGATTCATCATTTTGAATGTCGATAAAATTATCCTTCTTTGTGATGCAATAGAAAATGATCAAAGAAAACATTGGACAAGTTGTTCTCTTTGAAAATTTTCCCATCACCACCTTAAATTCATTATATTGAAATGACCCATCATGATTTTCAACATTCTTACATTTATAACTAAAAAATAAGATCAATAACTAAATACTATTAGCTTTCTAGATATAATTTTGTTCAACATTTCAGAATCACCGCATAATATAAAATAAGAGAGTTGATGCAACTCACCATAATAATAATGGTGCATCTCTTTCATCATTTTGTAGAGTCTTGACTTAAGGTATCATCTCATGCCATGCTAAAGCTTGCATTAAATATTTTTGGAAAGAACTTGATACACTAGGTATCCTTATTTCTTACACACACACACACACACACACACACACACACACACACCAATGAACACTAACATTCCAAGGTAGATTGGAGGATTGGGGATTGATGGATATTTTCCACGAGGCTTATTTGATGGAGCATTGCAAGGGAATCTAAGTGAGTGTGGAGTAGGGGGGATCATATACCTCCATCCTTCACACTCGTTTGATTTTCATTAAGGTGAGGTAGAGGATTACAAACTTCAACTGCTTTACTGAGGATAACAAATGAATTAGGCTTAACATCCTTCAAATCTTTGGTGATTCTAGAGTTGTGATTGATTGAATGACCAATGAGATAAATTTTTAGAACTTGGGGTTACAAATTGTCATGGATTAGGTTTTACATTCGCATAGAAAGCTTCATTTCGCTTCCTTCAAACATGTATTTTAAGAGTTAAACCCTATTGTAGATCATAATTCCTAATTTGGAGTACTATTATAGACTGGTTCTCTCAAAGTGCTTGAAGACACAGATGGGGTGATTATTGAACACCCCAACATGAACTTTTTTTTTTTTTGGACTTAGATCCATAGTTTTGGATAGATAAAATATTTGTTTTTATACTTTGATATAACAATAATATGTTTTCCATAGTTGTAGACTTGGAAGCACTATAAAATCTATTTTTGGTGTTGGAAATAGAGTAGTGCTCATAAGTTTTTTTTTCTACTTAATGTAAGCCTCGTGCTAAGAATATATGTGCATGATTGCACTTGTGAAACATAACTTAATTCATCTCGATACTAAAGTTATGATCTTTTCTCGGAATATATTGTGTACTCTATAGACATGTTGATAGGAAATTTCATGAAGTTGCCCAATGGCTTCTCTAATTTGGTCATGGACATGAATCAACTAAATTTTGGAATCCAAAAGTGCCTTTAACACTCATAACTGACTTTGAATCCCCAAAGACTTGGAGCCTTCCCACATTCTTGTCAATAGTCCATTTTAGAAGGAGTTTTACTGCATGCGACTTTGCCCAGTGGTTATTTCATATTCCCAAGTTTTCCTTATATGGGAAACTGATATTAGAAGAGAGAAACATAATACCTCTATCTCCACTAGGCCTTGGGTTCCATTGGATAGCCCCATCAAAGAAACCCCTTGGTTTGGATTGATCAATCTCCAACCTTCTTATCTACCCAGGTAGTTTTTATCTAGGATGACACTATAACCTTTCATAAGCATATCTTATTTTGTAGAAACCTTACAAGTGGGGATAAGAACATTTTTCAAAAGGTATGTTTTTTTGTAATCAAAATTGTACAAGATACCATCATCAAGAGAGGTCTATGATTGGAATTAATGGAAAATCTCCATCCACTTCTTGAAACCATCAATTAAGGTAGGGCCATCCCAAGATCCCATATTACCGGCCAAGGATAAAGCTTCTTTTGTTAGGGTCCTACATTAACATCCTACTTTAGGCTACCTAGGATTTAGTTAATTATTGTATGCATACATCCTATTTGAATAAGACCCATTGGATAGGAGTGGATGTCTATTTAATGAAAAAAGGTCCACTTTATAGGGTTCACTAGGTAGTTGGTACCCATTAGTGATGAGACCACAAGCAGTTATGATTTTTTCTATTGAAAAGATATTTAAAGAGATAGGAGACTATGGAATGTTTGTTTTTGTGTTGTGTATTTGGAGCTTTGCTCAGTGAAAGGTCTCCCCACCTTAAGAGGAAAGAGAACATTGTTTCCCGTCTTCACATTATCATAATTCAAGAATATCTTTTAAATACTTCATCTTATTGTCTCTTGTTTCTGGTTATTTTGCAATTATATTTTCTGTATACTTGGTTATGTTTCAATTTTAAGGGTTGAGGAACAATACAAGTGGTATTATAGCTCCTTATTAAGCCATCATGCCTTTAAATTTTAGTAGATTTTTTTTCTTCAGGCTAGAGACGTATTCTGATGTATTTAAACAACAAATTGATTTTTTATTCAATAGATAAAGCTATGGATGGGGAAGAATATATGAAAAAAATACAAGAGGAATCACTTTGTTAGAAACCCTTGTAAGCCATGTTGGTAACCCTTTGAGTAGTATCAGATCAAACAACACATGTATATGGAATTTCTCTTCCACATACCTTTGGTATATTGGAAGTCCCATAAGTATACCTGAAACCAACTCTAGATCAATCAATAAATTGTCTTGTTGATATGGTACACTGAAAACAACACTCAGGGAGATCACTCTCTATTACTTGGGTAGTCGGGTCATATGGATAAGGGCACAAGTGAGCCTCCTTAGTTAGTTCCTCGAGATATTTTTCCAAGTAATACTATTGGAACTTGCAAGAATATCGAAGAGCTATATCACCTGACACTCCTATGTCTCTAAGACCTTGCAAACCCTAGCTATGTATCCAATCAATAAAATTCCTACATCTTTGCATCTAGGAATTTGGAGACTCTATCTCCATAGTGATAATTAGTTGGGATTAATACTCCCACAAGAGTAGTGATTAGAAAAAATGAAGTGTCTAGGTTCTACGAACACCGTTTCGAGAGATCTATATAAAAATATTATTGGGATTCTGTCAATTGCTAGTATCTTCCTCTCAAGTAACCCTTTTTGTGTGGACCCCAACAATACAATGATTTGGGGTATATCTAAACAAAATCCTTTCAAACCCTTGATCACACCGAGATAAGTGGAAAATAACACCTCCACAAAATCTTTGGTGGTCGCATGGTTCAAACTCACAACATGGCCAAATTAGAGAAACAATAGTAGACCCATTCCACTTAGCTCCAAGACCTGGATGGAAAAGTTGTCGGCATTAAGGCTACACTCAAATCTATGAATGAAACAATGAAATCACATAGCGACTTCTTACAAATTAGTAAGTGACCACTTGAATCTCAAGGTAATAGATCTATACGTTGACCCATCTAAGGAAGAATCCCCAACCCAAGACATGTAGTCCATGCACACGTTGTTTCAAGATAACCACCACCTACACTTTCAAGATCATATTTCATGGCATTGTTTTCCAAAGGTTGACATGGACAAATTTGATGGGTCTGATCCCTCGGGTTAGGTTACCCAAATGGAAGACTATTTCTCTCTCAATGACATTATTGATGGCCTACACAAACAAAAAGTGGGGGTCTTATTTTTGGATGTCAAACGTTGGCAATGGTGGCAATGGTATAAGAAGACTTATAAGTGATACATTGCACAGACCCAGTTTGTGCAAATACTTTATGGTCGTTTTGAATGCGACATTCACCATTTGGGATGCTTGAAAAAATTACACCAAATCCACATAATTATGGACTATATCATCGCCTTTGAGCAATTGACAATATGCACCGAGGACCTATCTGATTCATTTTTTAAAGAACATTTCATCAGTGGTCTCAAAGAAGCAATTTGAGCACACATCATGATGCAACACCCAAACACATGGTTTGAATCTTGTGACAGAGCTAAAGATGTTGAGATAGTGATCAATGCACAAACCAAGAAACCTTTATTCACCACTCACCCCAGCTCCCATGTGGCTGTTGGTTTTTATTCATATGAGATATGAGAGATATTCGATATATTATTACAATAATGAGTGTTCCATATATAGGGAACATAAGGTGACCACCCATGAAAGGGTGCGTCCCTTGAATAAACAAATAACTATTTATTATTATCATTTACTTATTAATTATTATCTTTAGAGAATGTCTTCCCGATGTTGTCCAAACATCAACACTCCCTCTCAACGAGGGAGACATTCTGAAACATGCCACTCTTGTCTTTGAAGTATACAAACTTCACCCTAGACTCATGACACTTGTCTGTTAGTCTTGGGAGACATCTCTCTCCCACCTGAACCGAGGAGAAAGTCCTTCTTCATCTTTCCCTTTGAGCCAATTAAATCTCTCTAAGATTAGGCTCATTTAGGGTCCACATGTAATATCATATATCATCTTGTGTCTTTATCAGTCCTTGTCAAGTCACCATGACTAGGACAAAGAACACACCAGGATCTTTCACCACAGGCACACACCTATGAGTGAATGTCGGCTTGATGCTAACTGACAAGTGGAAATCACTTCAAGCACCTCGATTCCATATTATTCCTTGTCATGATCAAGGAAGGACTATGTCTAAGCCCATTTACCACAAGTGCACCTTTGTGATAAATGTATCCTATCTCCCTTGGTCTGCAGCCCAATCTAGGAGAATTTTTGCCCGATGTTGAAACATCAACAATCCCTCTTAGCTAGGGAGGTATATTTCTATAGTAGTACACAATTACTGTCCAGAGACATGCAGTCTCTGCCAATGGTAAAAAGCTACCATAGTAGCAAAAGGTTTGTCACACATGGCACTCCCATGTGGGCTTCTAGAGGCTACTCCCTCTAGGAACACTTAGGGTCAACTCCCCATAGTGTGAGACATCAAGGGTCAACTCCCTTGACATGTCCTCATGTTCTCTGAACATGGGATGATGGATGGGCTATAAGCCCAAATGTAGTTATTCCTTCTCAAATAAGTGTCCTCACAGATCAACTCAACTCAATTCACAGAGGAGTACGATCTGGAGAAAGTTTGTCACACATGGCACTCCATGTGGACTTCTAGAGGCTACACCCTCTAGAAACACTAGGGTTAACTCCCATAGTGTATGAATTCAAGGGTCAACTCCCTTGACATGTCCTCATGTGATCTCCACATGGGACATTGGGTTATAAGCCCAACTGCACTTATTCCTTCTCGAATAAGTGTTCCACTTATCCCTTCTCAGATAAGTGTCCTCACAGATCAACTCAACTCAATTCACAGAGGAGTACAATCTAGAGAAATTTTGTCACACATGGCACTCCATGTGGACTTCTAGAGGCTACACCCTCTAGAAACACTAGGGTCAACTCCCATAGTGTATGACGTCAAGGGTCAACTCCTTTGACATGTCCTCGTGTGCTCTCCACATGGGACTATGGGTTATAATCCCAACCGCACTTATCCCTTCTCGGTTAGGTGCCCCACTTATCCCTTCTCAGATAAGTGTCATCACAGATCAAATCAAATCAGTCACATAGGAGTACGATCTGAAGATTGTCTCAGGAAGCTGCAAACATCAACACTCCCTCTCAGCGAGGGAGACATTCTCTGCCATGCCAGGCCTGTCACGAAAGTACTTAAACCTCATCCTGGTTTGGTAAGAACATCAACAACCTGCTCATCTGTAGGAAGGTACTGCACCAATACTTCCTTCCTTTGCACCATGTCTCGGATGAAATGGTACTTGATCTCAATGTGGTTCAATTTGTCATGAAACACTGGATTATCAGAGATCTTCACACAACTTTGGTTACCATAATGAATAATGGTGGAATCCAGCACATGTTCAGATAGATCTGAAAGGAGCTTGTGAAGCCACACTACTTCACAAACTTTCATACTTAATGCAATGTATTATGCTTTTGTTGTGCTCAACGCCACATAAGTTCATTTCCTGCTACACCAGGAAACCATGAAAGATCCCAAAGTGAAGCAACACCTGAAGGTGCTTTTTCTGTCCACTACGCTCCCTGCCTAATCAGAGTCAATATATTCCTTCCATACCATATCAATACTAGAAGTATATCTCAAACCATGTCGAACTGTTCCTTGGAAGTATCTCAACACATGTTTGACAACAATCTAGTGTGTCTATCTCAACTGACTTATAAACTGGATAAGTGCACTCACTGCATAGAAAATATTTGGTTTGGTGTTAACCATATACATCAATTATCCAATCAGTTGTTTGTACAGAGTCAGATCAATTTCGTCAACATCGGAAGAAGACACACTTAGTTTCTTTAGATTCATCATCATTGGTATAGCCACGGGCTTGAAGTTCAGTATCTCAAACTTCTTCAATATCTCAACTATGTACTTCCCCTGAATCGGGAAGATCTCATCAGTTCTCTGCCACACCTCTAGTCCCAAGAATTAGTGAATCATACCAAGGTCCTTCATCTCAAACTCATAGGCCAACGCATAATTGCATTAAAAAACAAAGCTCTATGTACCTGTGAGGAATAAATCATCAACGCAGACAACCAAAATCAGGGCCTCACCATTAACAGTTTTTTAGTACAGGTTGGGATCAACAACACTTTTGTTGAAGCCCAAACTCATCAGGTGTCCATCAATCCTCGCATACCAAGCTCGAGGTGCCTTCTTGAGTCCATACGGGACCTTCTTCAACCTACACACATGAGATTCCTTCTCATGTATGACGAAACCATCTGGCTGCTTGATGTATATTTCTTCCCCAATCTCTCCATTGAGAAAGGTTGTCTTCACATCCATCTGATGTAGTTTCCAAACAATGTATGTTGTGAGGGCAATAATCATTTGAATAGAAGTGTATTGAGCAACATGAGAAAATGTCTCCTCATAATCTATTCCCTCCACCTGAGAGAATCCTCTAGCAACAAAACTTGCTTTGTGCTTCTCGATGCTTCCGTCAGTTGTATGTTTGATCTTATAGATCCATTTGGAAGTCACTATAGACTTTCTTTCAGGTCTCAGAACAATATACCACACATCATTCTTCATGATGGACTGATACTCCTCCATCATGGCATCTTTCCATACTACTTGATTAGGTGCCTCCTCGTAACCGGAAGGCTGTGAATCAATGATGTGGCTCATAGCTACGACATAGCACCGATAGCTTTGAGGTCTCTCGCTGTCTCGGAAGGTACCACGAGGAGCTGCATGTCTTTCTACCTCCTGCAGAGTCTGATGAGTCCATGCAGGTCTCTTCTGACCTACTAAAATATGTTATAACCCTAAATTTCACCACACATGCTTACTGGCATCAGGCCAAATCATATCCATTCATTGCCAAAACATCTGCTGAACAACCTCTTTAGAAATCCTCTTAGGTAAAGGCAAACGCGCCCTAACCCACTACTGCATGCAGGTGAACGCTGGCAGACCTACTACAGCCCGCGTTTACCTAACAAAGCACAAAAACATGAAAGTTGCCGACGGGACAAAAAGCTATGGGTCAGTTAACTGAAACTCCCGACCATGCATGGCCGAGAGTTCGTCCAAAACCCTAGCTCCTTCTAGCCTATAAAAGAAGGGGTAGGGGTACTATTTGGAGGAGGAAAAAGATAGCGAAGAAACTCTGCCCATTTTCCAAATCCATTTGTCCCAACCCTTTAGCCTTTCCTCAAGCCTAAGGAGAATTAACGCAAAGCAGTTGGAGGACAAAAGAAGAGGAGGAGCCCAGGATCAGGATCAAGGAGCAGTGGCCGGTCTCGACTTCAAATTGTAAGTTGATTCATTTTGAAAATAATAAAAGAATACTTTTCCCGTCCCAATGCATGAGTTATATGTGGTTTGTGTAATTTATGCTTAATTTCTAACCCTCAAGTAGAAAAGTAGCATGCATGCGTAGTGTTTTGTCTTGATTGCAGGTTAACTTTGGAAGGAGCCGCACGAGCAAGCAGTCAAGAGCGCAACGGAGGATCTACACCAAACATCAGTAAAAAGGTTAGTAGTTCCTTTCCATGCATGTATCGTGAAAAAGGGGTTGAAGTTTTGGGTGGTAGGTTAAAAGGTAATTTCTTTAAGGTCAAAATATGCATGCAAGCCTAGCCCTAGCTTGTTAGTCCATAGGGTATTATTTCCCAACAACAGAATTGGCGACTCCACTGGGGATAATTACTCTTTAAGGTTTCCGGATTTAGTTGAGGTTTTTTGGGTCGTTTAAAGGATTATATTTTATGTTTCTTTGTTTGTCTGTTTTCTGTTAGGTCAGAGCTAGCAGGGAACCTGGTTATTTATACCAGTTATTCCTTGACTGTTGCTTGACGGTAATTATCGGGACACACAGAGGTACACACGGCCTGCAGAAGGCCTGCACCCATGTAACCCGTGCCCTAACCTTCTACAACATGCGTGTGAACGCTAGCTGTAGAGGTTTCAGTAGCGTGTAGGAGTCAGAGAGCTTAAGAGGCAGTCTCCCTCTTCCCTGTCAGAATTATACATTCTCAGGGGGCTTTCTGGATCCTGTCTGAGTCTTGCTGGTTCACAGTCTTGTTTTAGTTTGCTTTATTGTGTGTTGTTATTCTTTGCAATTACTTTCCTTTTTTGTTAAAGAAGAAGCATCCAAGCCTTCAAGAGACCCTGGTTGTCAGTACCAGAAGCCTTTTCCAGGTTTGGGCTGCCTGTGTTTAGTTTTGTCTTAGAGTTTATACATACACGCGGCCTGTGCAAGTGCAGCTCGTGGGTACCCGCGCTCTGTTGTGGCTCAGCACGCGTTTGCACGCGCGCTGTTTCAGGGACAATAGTGGGCTTGACAGGTTGCTTTTCAATCAGGGTGGGGCAGTCATCCCTTCCTGTGGTGAGAAGTGTTCCTCTCAGGGGTTTGAGTCTAGGATTGCACAGTCAATAGGTTAGGGCCTCTTACCCTTAGCCTGTTTTTTCTTAGTTGATAGTTGATAGAAAAGATAAAAAAAAAATAAAAAAATTTGTTTTATGGTTTTTAGACAAGCATAGGAGTCTGTGCTTTCTTGATTACCATTGTGTGTTTTTTCTCTGATTCCTTGCGATCTACGCTTTAAGCCAGAATTTTGTTTTATTTTCTTGGTTTTGTGCTTGTCGGTATTTTCCCTTTGTTGCTTCATTTAGCACTCAAATAAAAAAAAATATATTTCTTTTTCATTTTCTTCTTTGTTTGAAGATTGTGTTTCTGCATCAATAGCTAGGAAGAAGTCTTTTGTTCATAAGTTTTTGCAGTGCATTTAGAGTATAAGTAGCTCGTAGTCGAGAGAAATTCCTTTATGTTTGTTGCATGAAATCTTATAAAAATTGAAAAGAAAAGAAGTCTTTCTTGTGTGAAAAGTTGTTGATTTTTGCATTTAGTAAAAGCATTTTGTTTCCATCATTTTTCATTTGTTTTCTTTGAGTCTTTACACATCATCAGTTTCACCTTCATACCCTGTGACGTAAAAAAGTCCATAAAAGCAACGCTAATTTAAAATCTATTAGACTTTTTGTTTGTAGGGTTCATACACTAGTTCAGGACTAGGGTCTTGGATTAGGTTGGAGAGGAAACTCTCCAAGGCCACTCAAAACCAAACATTGGAGTCTGTGATAGGGAGTGTAGAAGTCCAGTTTTGTGGAAGTTATTCGGGACCCCCCTCTAACATAGGGGCTAAACAAGAGGCCGCGTAAGGAAAGGTAGCGGAGATAACCCCTCCAAAGCCGGACCGAGCGTAGTGGAGAACACATATCGATGATTTGTTTTGGGATTCAATCGTTTGCATTTGCCACGGGACTTCATGGGTCTCGAATCCGTTCGAGGTCCTCAGTTGTCTTCCAGACCATTTTCTCTCGATACCCTTGACAGGTTTCAGGCTTGATACCCTGCTCATTGTGGTCTACCCGACTATCGACTGTACCTGCCTGGTGACTGTTCACGTGCTGGAAAACTAGTTGCCAATATTTCATAGGGACATACACAGGTGACTGCGGGGGTATACCATGGTACCTAGGACAGACATCGGGCCACGCTTTGCAGAGTATACCCGGAGGGTGCTTCCGTTTTCGAGTTGCACTTGCACCGGTAAGTTGCTCTAGTGTTGGTTGTTGTAACTGTTCTTCAAAATAGTCAGTGATTGCTTGTCTTATCTCTTAGGGGCTTCTTTTTTAGTGAGTGTTACTGTTTGCATGTGTAGAATACCTTAGCGTGTCTTGGATCTTCTCACACAGTGGAGGATCCCGAGCTCCGCTGGTCACGAAGGCTTCTGGGCCTGCCGCTAGTTATACTGGAGCCACCCCCGCCACCATTGAGGCGGAAGCTAGACAAACAAGGGTCTTTCGAAGCAACCGGGTTACAAACCATTGTGCCCGAACAACTCCCGGAGGAATCAACCGCCAATATTGGTTCGGTTGAAACCCCAACCACGGATACTTGGCCATTGGTCAGTGTACCAATCCAGTTTTACAAACGCCTGTCAGTGCCTCACACAGCTATGGAAACAAACGTTGTTACTTCCTCTGGGAATTCTTCCATTCACACCACCGTTCCTACCATAGGAGAAGCATCTCCTAACTATCCATCATCGGCCCGGGCCACCATGGTCTTAGCCGCAACTACGTCGCATAGTGGACCGACCCCATCTATCGCGGCGGCCACAAACCCCTTCACACCTGGTGCGACAGGCTCTCCGTTCTCATACGGTATGCCTAGTTCAGGCACAAGTCCTGCACTCACTCACTCCACTTTACAGACTTTGGGTCTGGGGGCAGGGAGCTCTAACGCTCCTCTGCAAGGTCAACTTGGGGGCATTCCTATCCCTTTTAACGCTTTTCCTTACGCTGGAGGTCATATCTCTCCTTCGTCCCCTTCGCTTGGTGGTCTGCATCAGCAGTCCGCCGGGTAGCCTGCACACACAAGTTCATTTGGAGCCGGGAGTCAAGGAACACCTGCGCACACTATGTCGATAGGTTCGTTGCCGTTTGTTTGGAATGGGACGTTTGGTAACAATACTTTCGCATCCACTACTTTCCCATCTGGGGCCACTCCCATTTTTGGACAGTCTACTCCGGCGCAGGGTACTATTCCTGCGCTAGGGGCACATATAGCAGGGCTTTGGAACTCAGGTCAAGGATCCATTCCCTCCTCTAGAATTTCGTTCTGGGGTAATTCTTTCCACATTCAATGGAACCCTGGACAGACTTCTATGCCTCTCCCATCAGGACTGGCATGGGGTAATCCTTCCCAAAGTCCGTCACACACGATGAATGCCCAAAATCCTATGTCCTTTATGGGAAATCAACCAATGATGTCTCCACAGATGCAAAATCCTTACGCTGGTCAGGGCCATGGTTTCTACCAGAATCTGGGCCAGCAGCTAAACTTTTCCTGGCAACCTGGTGCCAGTCAAACTCCAAGACCCTTTTTCCCAGGCTATCAGCAGCAACCCAAACTACCATTCCTGGCGACGTTACACTTGTCAGATTTGACAAGGTTGTTAAATGATCCTATTTGTCACGATCCACGTTGGCCTCCTATGCCAACAAAGTTGCCTTTGGACATCCCAAAGTTCGAGGCCAAGCCTAACGAAGATCCAGGTGATCACGTGACTACTTTCCATCTTTGATGTTCATCTAACTCATTGAAAGATGACTCCGTCCAGTTGCGATTGTTTCAACCCACTCTTATTGGGAGTGCCGCGAAATGGTACATCGAGCTTGATCGCTCACAGTATTCTTATTTTGGCGAACTGGAGATGGCCTTCCTTAACCATTTCCGGTTACCTGTGAGATATGACGCCAACACAGAGCTGCTTGCCAATTTCGAACAGACGAAAGCGGACCATATCTCTGATCATATTCGAGAGTGGAGACGCCAAAAGAGACTCATCAAGGTACCAGTTCCACCAACATTCCTGCTCAAGTGGTTCTTTAAGTCTTTAGTCCCTCAATTATCCAAAGACGTCGCGACTTTAGGAGTTTTCTCTGAAGAATATGCCATCATGAGGGCTCAACAATTTGAGCTTATCTATTCTCAGTCTGGTTTATTATACAACATCCTGTCGGATGCACCACGATCGATACTGGATAAAACTAGACAGAGAGATGGACCACAGGCCGATGGTATTGTTGGCTCAGCACAAACCAAGCCCGCTGAGCAATTGACAAAGAAATTGCAACAATTATCTATACAAGACTCAGCGGCTAGCCAGACTACTGCTTTGGCTGCTCCTCCTACCCAAACGTCGGAAGTACACTCTGTGCAGACGACTAACCCAAAGGCCACCCAACAGCCTGAGGGGAAGAAAAAAAAATGCAAGAAGGGTAAGGGGGAGAAAAAATCCACGGATAATGCTGGCGAGGGCACCATGAAAAAATGGAAGGTGAGGTATCCGTGCAACTTGTGTGTGGAAGACCACCCGACCCATCTATGTCCTCGACTTGCAGAGGCCCAAAAGTTTGTCACACAGCAGCAGCAGGCAGTGTTGACTAATCCTTTTCAACATGGGCAAAATCTAACTCAAGCTTCTGCAAGCACGGAATGGGGCAGTCAAGGACCCCCTTCGTCTTTGAACAACCCCATGAATGTATATATGGTGAAAGGTGATTCTTTTCTATCAACTAGAGCACATGCCTATAGTCAACCAAGCACTTCCGAGAAGGGCAAAGTTGCCGAACTCCCATATCTTCCTCTACAGATCGAGAAGACGTTGGGAGAAACAATGACACACATTCCAAAGGGTGCATTTAAGAAAGCTTCTCACAACCCAAACGCAAGGGCCGCCCAAAATTACTCTGTGGTGGAGGATTTATCACAAACCCCTTGTGCTATGTCTGCTTTGGAATTCCTCCAAAGCTGCCCTGCTCAGAGGAAAGCCTTGTTAACTACTTTAGGCTCTATCAAGACTTGTAACCTGGGTACCATCATGTTAGATACAATCGACTTAAAACCTCGTTTGCCTTACCACGTCGCATTTCAGATAGTAGTGGCTCATCCCACGAAAACTTTTACACGAAATATTTTCCGCACGGTGGTCGACGAGGGCGCTTCGACATGCATTATGTCGTTAGCATGTTGGAAGGCCATGGCTAGCCCACTTTGTCTCCATCACCTACTCTCGTCAATGCGTTTGACGGTCATTCTTTCCGACCACATGGCATTGTTCCTTCTTTCCCTGTGCAGTTAGGAGGGAAGACCGTGTGCGTCGAAGTAGAGGTAGTCGATGCCCCCCTCGACTATAATCTCTTGTTAGGATGGAGTTGGAATTATGCTATGCAAGTTGTGGTTGCTACAGTTTTTCGAATCTTGTTGTTTCCACACGAGGGTCGGATAGTGACCATCGATCAATTGTCCTTCTCTAGGCCTGACCCAGCTTTGGGGGCATCCACAGTTCCCATGATTGATAATCCTCAGCCCGGTGTCATTAACGTAGGAGTTGGTTTGTGCCCATCCTTGATGGGTACCTTCGATTACCCACCTCCTCATGACGATGTCAAGTTTATATCTAGTCACCACAAGGCTGAGATTTTTCACGTTTCGTCATTCCGCACGACTTACTTTGAGGATCCGTGGATTCTTCCTTCCCCATCAGCCACGATGGATGAGACAGAGCACTTCAGCATGTCCATGCCCTTGTCAGCCGCTGAAGTAGCGTACTCTTTAGTCCAGCAAGCTTCAACTAACCCTGATTCGACTCCTGCACAAGAGTTGGATCCACTTCTAGAGCCTATTTGGGCTCAGGGTTCTTTGACTACCACCGATTCGTTAGACTTAGTCTTGCCTTCTGACGAAGCAGAAATCGAAGCAATGACTAGTTCGGACAAACCTTGGGAAGATCTTCATCACAGATCATATTTCCTCCCAAAGTTAAGCCGAATCAAAGCCGGAGAATTCACTGTGACTATGACTGGAGATAGGTCTTGTCATACTAATCCCTTAGCTACACACAAGATCTATGCTGAGGGTAATATGGCAACCATTGTTGAAATGATACCTATCAATATCTCCAGAACCCATGGCATCATAGACAATGTTTTCGTCGAAGCATACAGCTCCCATGAGGATATGCCAGGCATCGACCCACAAAGAGTCTATCATGAGCTAACTTTGTTGTTTTTCAAGCTTGCTTTGAGATCCGAAAGCAACATCTGGCGAGACTGCATTTATTCTTTTCGATCTCGTCCGGATTAACTGAGAAAAGTAACCATTGTGGAGTCTTCTTTAAGCCCTTTTCAGACTCCTTAAAGATGAAAAGATTGCCGAGTGACCTTGTTTCTTCACACTCGTTAAATTGGTCCAGAAGAACGTTCC
>ML783597.1:333656-350344 GCA_009831015.1 Picea engelmannii
TTATTTGACATGGATCTACAGTGTATTTGATTGGTAGCCATGGTTCTATTTTATCCCGAGCATGGGTATGCCTGCCTCGGTGAGACATTTGTTATTTTGCAGACGACACCTCTTGATTCCTGATTCTTGGGCTCCCTCATTCAACGTATCAGTACAGATTGGTAAAAGATTGGTAATGTATTTTGGCCATCAGATGCTCTTCTGACCTCACACATTAGGGGGCATCTGTTATAACCCTAAATTGCACCACACATGCTTACTGGCATCATGCCAACTCATATCCCTTCATTTCCAAAACATCTGCTGAACAACCTCTTTAAAAATCCTCTTAGGTAAAGGCAAACGCGCCCTAACCCACTACTGCACGCGGGTGAATGCTGGCAGGCCTACTATAGCCCGTGTTTACCTAACAAAGCACAAAAACAGGAAAGTTGCCGACGAGACAAAAAGATATGGGTCAGTTAACTGAAACTCCCGGCCATGCATGGCCAAGAGTTCGTCCAAAACCCTAGCTCCTTCTAGCCTATAAAAGAAGGGGTAGGGGTACTATTTGGAGGAGGAAAAAGATAGCGAAGAAACTCTGCCCATTTGCCAAACCCATTTGTCCCAACCCTTTAGCCTTTCCTCAAGCCTAAGGAGAATTAACGCAAAGCAGTTGGAGGACAAAAGAAGAGGAGGAGCCCAGGATCAGGATCAAGGAGCGGTGGCCGGTCTCGACTTCAAATTGTAAGTTGATTCATTTTGAAAATAATAAAAGAATACTTTTCCCGTCCCAATGCATGAGTTATATGTGGTTTGTGTAATTTATGCTTAATTTCTAACCCTCAAGTAGAAAAGTAGCATGCATGCGTAGTGTTTTGTCTTGATTGCAGGTTAACTTTGGAAGGAGCCGCACGAGCAAGCAGTCAAGAGCGCAACGGAGGATATACACCAAACATCAGTAAAAAGGTTAGTAGTTCCTTTCCATGCATGTATCGTGAAAACGGGGTTGAAGTTTTGGGTGGTAGGTTAAAAGGTCATTTCTTTAAGGTCAAAATCTGCATGCAAGCCTAGCCCTAGCTTGTTAGTCCGTAGGGTATTATTTCCCAACAACACAATATCTCTAGGAACATCATCTGGAGGGGAGAGAAGGAACCATCTCTTCTTGTTTCTCACTATCAATATCCATGTGAGATCCTCTAGATCTCATGAAAGTTACCTCCTCCTCAAAGGTAACATCTATGCTCACCTCAATTTGTCTCTGACCAAGGATGTAGATTCGGTATGTATGCCTTCAAAGACTCACTGTACCCCACAGATGTACCCTTTCTTCCTGAAGGGTCTAGCTTGGTCCTTTTCTCTTTGGGTATATGAATGTATACTGGACACCAAAATATCTTGAAGTGTCCAACTTCAAGTTTTACTCATGAACTGTGTCCATACTAGACATCTCATGGTTCCCTACTGAAACACATGTCTAAGACATATCGAGGTTCCCTCATGGAACCAATGTCTAAGACATATCGAGGTTCCCTCATGGAACCAATGTCTAAGACATATCGAGGTTCCCTAATGAAACCAATGTCTCACAAGACATATCGATGTTTCCTCATGAAACCAATGTCTTGGTTCTTGACCATATGAGACACGTCAGGATGAAGTCTACATTTCCCCCTACTAGTCCACACAGGACCCTTCAAAGAGAATGTCTCACACTGTTGCCTCAAACATCTCTAGGACACATCAAGTTTCCCTCACACATCGAGGTTCCCTCAAGTGACATGTTGTGCTCTTAATTGAGCGAAAAAGGCCCAAGCCTTCTACAAAATGTGGCTTACTACATACATTTTAAAGAAGCCATTGTCCAGAGAAAAGTTTGTGTACTTGCGGGAATTGAACCTGGGTTGGGAATAACACCTTGCAGAACAAACCACTCGGACTAGACCCAATTGACCTCTTCTATGAGTTTAGGATATTTCCATTTCCTTATCTTCACTCTCACATGATTCCTCAATTGAACATCCACGTGATATTCCCATTGGACATGGCTGATTTCTATGCCCTCGAATCAGAGGCATCAAGGGCTATGTTCTCAACCTTCAGGATGGATCCCTTCATGATATCTACGTGAGTCGAAGACAATTTCACTGGGATATCATCATAAATAAAGCTCACCTCCATCATGCTATGCAATGAATAATACTGGAATAATTGTCTCCTAGTGTGAATAACTTTCCCTGCAACCAAGAATTGAAATCAGTGTAGGTGTGCCATCTGGCAGTGCCTCCCACCACATATTGTGTTGCATCACACGACATAACTCTATTGCCATTGCCTTGCCTAATCGAGATTCCTGATTGTTCATGTTAATGCAGGTTGTCTAGTCTATTCTCTTAGTGTCGCTTTCATCATCGAGCAATTTTGTCAGAGGTCGGTACCTTCTCCTCCAATGATTCCAATTCAGAGTTGGCCTCTCATGCTAGTTGGGGGAGGTTAGTTTTTTTTTTTTTTTGGAACCCCCAACTGCTGATGTTGCTCGCCATGCATCTGTCTACTGTGAGTTTTAATTTATGTGATGGGTGCTGAAATAGAGGACGAGGATTCATTCACCATCATCAACATTGTCTCATAACCTTACCAGAGCCAGTAGTCGTGGAACCACGATGAGAACTAGACAACATTCCACTATTTGGAGGAGAAATCTTCAATTGTTATAGTTATCATCATTGTTATCTTATACAGACTCAATATCATCTTCTACAATGTCACCATGGGTCCTCCTCCCATAGTTCTTTCAATGCATCTGTGCATGAGTTCTTAGAATCTTTCTCCATGGTGGATGCAGTTTCTTCCATATCCCGCATCACAACGATTTCATTCTCTCGCTTTCACGGTTTTCACCTCCTAAACAATAGCATCTCTCGGGCGTGGAGATGAAAACGACTATTTGGAGGATGTCCCCTTCTTTGTAGAGCTCTCTGCATAATCCATGATTTTTTTAAATGCACCCCAATAATCTCCATGAACGTTAGGAGTCTTGGCTGCAATGTCTTCTTCGATGATCATGGGCCTTCCGGTGAGGGAGTTTAGCCCACTCTAGCTCTGATACCATGCTGGTTTTTATTCATATGAGATATGAGAGATATTCAATATATTATTACAATAACAAGTGTTCCATATATAGGGAACATAAGGTGACCACCCATGAAAGGGTGTGTCCCTTGAATACACAAATAACTATTTATTATTATCATTTACTTATTCATTATTATCTTTAGAGAATGTCTTCCCGATGTTGTCCAAACATCAACAATGGTGACTACCCCCAGCTCATCCAACTCACACTCACAACTAGTCTACATCCACAAGTTATTTCCTGAAGAGATGGAAGAATGCCAATGCCTCTATCTTTGCTATAATTGTGATGAACAATATTTCAAAGGGAACAAATGTAAAGAACATAAATTATTTCAAATGGATGTATCTCCACACAACTACTCAAATGCAATTCCTGTTGAAGATAGTCCTGAACCAACTTTGGAATATACCACCCCTCTAATGGAAGATGAATCCCCCCTACAATAACCTTGCAAGGAACCAAAAATTATTTGCATGACTTATTAGTTTTCTCGACACCCCAAACCTTGAAATTGGTTAGTTACAACAAGCACCGCAAAGTGATTGTGTTGATTGATAGTGGTAACACCCAAAATTTTATCCATAGGAGACTGGCACAAGAAACCCATTGTTATGTATGTCCCAAGTCTAATTTTCAAATTATGATCGTCAATGGTGGTACGATGAAATGTGGGGGCCAATGTGAAAATGTGAAAGTACAAATTGGTGAGTATCATCTTAGACCTCACTTGTTTGCTATTGAAATGGGTGGTTGTGGTATAGTTCTTGGGGCATAATGGTTATGCACTTTGGGACTTGTTGTTGATATTATGGTAGTTGCGAGAGGTATTAACCTCTACATGTAACCCTGACGATACTAGAATATTTAGGGAAGCAAGAGAAACCCCCAAAACATTTGATAATAACCCTAGAAGACAAGTCGACTCAAGAGATTAATTAATATTGAGTTATTACTCTCCAAGAAGAGAATTCGGCCCAGTCAGGTGAGTTGGAGCACTATAAATAAGAGGGAACTAGAGCTCATTTATCATACTAACTCTCACAACTACATAAGATCCGTGGTTCGCAAGTTTGGAGAGGAACTGCAGCTGTAGCTGTAGCTGTTTCAACTAGCATTTTGGTTTTGGCTTGGACTTTCTCTTGGTTATGGTTTGGACTTTCTACTTGGTCTTTGTTTATTCTTTCTTTATGCACTAGCCTTGGATAAAGGTGCACTACCTTGGTTGTCTATTGGATTGCTTCCGGAATTATTCTGTCTGTCAAGGTTAAGTTGCTCAGTGGTGGCCTTTGTGCCTATGGTTGGGTGACAATATTGCTATATTTTCTATGGTGAAATGAGCACACATATTTTTATAACAGGTTATGGGCCCACACTATATTCAGAAAGTATAACCACTGGAAGATAGATTGGGAGTATTTTCTCAATCACAGTTGCAGTTGCAGTCAAAGTTTTGCTGCAACAACGAAACCCTAACCCTCTTGTTGAGGCACCTTAAGAGAAGAGATTAACCTAATTCCTAGATATCCTAGTGCACCCTAGCCTAGCGCACCTCCTGGTACTCTCAGCAAGCCAAGACATCGAGTTTGATTTTTTGGTCAAAGTCAAAGGTTGACCAAGTCGAAGCAGTCATGACTTACTCTACAAAGTTAGAAAATAAGTTAGAAGGGGCTTCTAACTTTAGAGCATGGAAAACAAGGATTGACCTCATCCTTTCCAAGAATAAAGTGTTGGATATCGTGAAAGAAAAGATCATGGAACCACAATTTGAAGCAGGAGAGGAGAAGGAACCTCAGAACGTTGCAGTTATGGAGAAGTTCAAGGAAAATGACATAAACTCTATGATAATCATAGTGGACTATGTAAAACACCACTTGATACCCTGCATCTCTCATCTTGACTCATCTAAGAAGATGTACGATGCCCTAACTAACCTATTCTCAGTCAGAAACATTGGACAAGTGATGAGTTTGAAGAATGAGCTCTGTGACATGAAAATGAATGATGATGACAACATAACATCATACTTTGCAAGAATCTCTCATTTAAGAGATCAACTACAAGCTATTGAAGAAATCATTTCAGAAAAGGAACTAGTAAATATAGTACTCAATGGCCTTCCCAAGACATGGGATGCATTTGCCTCTAGCATGAACACAAAAAAGGAGTATCCCACATTTGAAGAACTTTGTATTTGTTGTGCACAAGAAGAATCAAGGATTAGTGCAAAAGAGAAATCCCAAAAGAAATATGATGATCAAGCCTTCACAACAAAGTTCAAGAATTTCAGGAATAAGAGGAAGTTTGTCTTAAGGAATAAACCAAATCAAGAAAATGATATGTCAAAAATACAATGCTTCAAATGTCGAAAATATGGTCACTACAAGAACCATTGTCCCGAGTTAAATAAAAGTAAGGAAACAGACGAAAAAACTATTGCCGAAGAAAGGGAACCCTCAAAGATAGCCAAGCAGGATAAAACAAATTTCTTCTTCTAGTCAAGGTAACAATATTCTTCATAGTTCTTGTACATAACATGTTTACATAGTTCTTGTACATATCATGCATATCTATTTATTAGAAGAAAAGATGGTTAGTGAAACGATACATATGGAAGAATAACAAGATAAGGATTGCTATTACGATGACTACAATACACATGAAAAAGATGAAGTATGTTGATAATCTTTGGTGAAAAATTCCTGTGGAAGGCATTACATAAACAATAACTGCCAGATGGTCCACAATCAAAATCAAACTTGAAGAGACCAGAAAGAAGTCAACAATCAAGAGGAAACTAGAATAAAACTTGTGACACTTTGTAGACGAAAGCATGGACTCTCTTAGATGGAGGGATTTGATTGCAAAATTCCAAAAGAAGAGCATGCATTCATGCATGAAGTCAGGATTAGGAGGGAGATAATCCTAAATGATATGATCCATTGAAGAATCCATGAAGATTATAAAGTATCTTTCCATTGAAAGTAGCATCCATGATAAACAACACGTGTTCAGTTTGACTCTAGAAGAAGTTTTCTTCGAAAATAAGCCTTAAGTATCCTTGGTTGCCCATCTACATCCATGTTCCTATGATGAAAGGAAGAAGTTGGAATCTTCAGGAAGGAAGGGCATGCAATATATATATAAGACTCCATAGACCCAAAAGCTAAGGAGGAACATGAGGAAGAACATGAATATTCCAAGAAAGAAAGAAAAGCCAGAACAACCAGTTATTATACTGAGAATCATAAGACTACCAACTTGGTTTGAACCCACTAGAGGCAATCAAGCAAAAGAAATGGAAGTTGTGATGAAGAACAATGTATATAAGAAAATGTGAAAAATACTTATGAATGAAATCTTTTCGAGAGGTTCTTTCAGAAGGAGGGAGAAGACTATGACGACAACTCTTTCCAGTAAGCCAGATATACCTCTTGCAGTATCCATGGATTGAAATTTACATGTAAAAGACTGTTCTTCCCAATAAACTAAAATTGAGAAAGAAGCTTATACCAGAAAGAGACCCATGTATGCAAATGGAAGAATACCTTGTATGGATTCAAGCAACTTGATGCATAAGTATCTCACATACAACAAAAGCGTGGAGAAAACTTCCTATGACAGAGAAAGTGTATAAGAATGATTACTCAGAAGTTTGGGATGATGAATTGCAAATCCATGGAAACTCCCATGATAACATATATGAAGAAGTTAAATAGACTCTAATCCAGTAGACCCATCTTTGTATTGAAAATTGATTGGCTCGTTAATGTATTTGGAGAATACTCAACCATATATTTGTTTTGTGGGACGTTTAAACCATGAGATACAATTGCATGAATTTATCGATTCAGATTGGGCAGGGAGTGAAAATGAAAGAATAAGTGCTACTTGGGTACGTTTCAGTTTGATATTTTCCACGATGTCATGGGCTAGCAGGAAACATAAGTCTGTTGCACTCAACACTACAGAAGCAGAGTATATTGCAGCTTGTGATGCTTGTACATAAGTAATGTGGCTCCATAAGTTGGTTTATGAACCGTCTGATCAGATGCTAAATTCGACCATGATATATTAGAGCTATGTGAAGCTTTCAGAGAAACTGGTGTTCCATGACAGGCCAAAGTACATTGATATCAAGCATTATATTCTCTGTGATAAAGTCCAGAAGAGAGAAGTGGTTCTCCAGTATATCTCCACAGATGAGCAGATAATAGATATTTTGGTAAAGCCTTTGTCCAAGATGAAAAGTTTATGTACTTAATAGACAAGTTGGGGCTTGTGGAGACGAATTTCGTATCGGAAAAGGAACTGATTACTCCTAGGTTGGGAGGGACCACTGATATGTTATTGATTTATGGACAATCATTTTCTAGTTTGGAAAATGGTCCAGGATGGGCAGTTGCTTTCCAGTTCGGAAACTGGTTTGAGATTTCTGATAGACAAGAATTTTTCCAGTTCGGAAAATGGTCTAGATCGGATAGTCATATTCATAATGAAAATGGTCCAATAGATTGTTGATGTACCATAGACAATGATTCCCCTTGTGGATAGTGTGGGGGAATTTTCTAGGACATTCATTCTTCTTGGCAACGACTCTGAGTAGTGGTCAAGTAGAATGGTCTGCCTCGTCGGGAAATCATTGATTCGAAGTTCACAATTATGAGAAGTTTCGAAGAATGGTTCGTTTTGGAGGTTGGTGCAGGACAATCATTTCCATAGGAAATGGTCCGGACAATCATTCCCTAGGGCAGACTCATTCTATCCATCTTGCACTATGTTTAGTGCCGAAGGAATGGTCCAGTTAGGTGAATGGTCCAAGTTCAACAATCAGGGACAAACATTCCCTAGTGCAGACTCATTCTCTCCATGTTGCACTATGATTAGTGCCGGAGGAATGGCCCAGTTAGGTGAATGGTTTAGGCTTAGAAATAAGGGACAATTATTCTTCTATGCTTGAGAAGAATAGTCTAGATAGGCCATGATTGATGTTTTACCTTCTGAAGGCAAATGCTCTTCCAGATATCACATATGTGAGTGGAAGAATGGCCCAAATGACTAAGTTTGTATCACGATATTGTTAATATCAGATGATATGATTTTTGTGGAGACTGTATGTCTCTGGATAGTAGTTGTATGCTACTGTGGTGGATGTGATCCACTGGTAGTGACTGTGTGTCACTAGTTAGTAGTCGTGTGCTACTAGGAGTGGTTGTGTACCACTGGGTAGTAGTTGTGTACTACTATGAATAGAAATAGTTATGTTCTATTGGATGACATTGTTTTGATTGCCATGGAGATTATCACTAGAATTGGAAATGATTACCAGCTACATGGATAGTCAATATGTTGATGGACATACATTCTCCAAGCGGAGAATAGTCCAGGCATGAAAAATTGTTGGTGGATAGACATTCTCCCTATGGAAAGTGGTCCAGGACAGGCATTCTTCTAGGACGTATGTTTGGATTAGAAGAATAGTCCTTGTAGCCCATGACATGGCTTCCAACATCTGTTGGAACAATTATTCTTCTAGGACATATGTCCGAATTAGAAGAATGGTTCTTGTATCACTCTGTGGATTGAATGAATTATTCAACATCATGCCTGATTACTCAGATGAGTATGGCTTAAAGAGATGATGTAGTTGATGCTATCAAATGATACTGATAGTGATGATGTTGCTCGTGAGTTGATCTACGTGATCATGAGACAGCCTGTGTGGCTATGATGATGCTACCGGTTGAATGGTATGTTTTTGCTCAATACCATTGCCTTTAATACCTCCCTATATAGGAGGGAGTGTTTATATTATGGTAGTTGTGGGAGGTATTAACCTCTACATGTAACCCTGACGAGACTAGAATATTTCAGGAAGCAAGAGAAACCCCAAAAACATTGGATAATAAACCTAGAAGACAAGTCGACTCAAGAGATTAATTAATATTGAGTTATTAGTCTCCAGAAAGAGAAGTCGGCCCAATTAGGTGAGTTGGAGCACTATAAATAAGAGGGTGCTAGAGCTTATTTATCATACTAACTCTCACAACTGCATAAGACCAGTGGTGTGAGAGTTTGGAGAGGAACTGCAGTTGCAACTACAGTTGTTGCAACTGGCGTTTCGGTTTTGTCTTGGAATTTTTCTTGGTTATGGTTTGGACTTTCTGCTTGGTCTTTGGTTATTCTTGCTTGATGCGCTAGACTTGGATAAAGGTGTGCTACCTTGGTTGGCTATTATATTTCTTCCATAATTATTCTGTTTTTCAAGGTTAAGGTGCTCGGGGGTGGCCTTTGTGCCTATGGTTGGATGACAATATTGCTATATTGTCTATGGTGAAACAAGCACACTTGTTTTTCTAACACTTTTCACCATGGATTTCAAAGAAATATACATGAGCTTCACACTGGAAGGGCATAAACATTCACTCAAGGGTATTAAATCTAGTTACCCTAAAATGATCACCTCTCATCGTATGGAGAAGTTGTTGAAGAAAGGCCAGTGAAGAATTATTACACAATTCAATGACATACAAGTAGTTGAGACCAGACCAAGAGATTCACCCTTATTTGCAACTGGTTCTCTCTAAGCATCAATAGGTATTTGAAAAACCACAAGGTTTACCACCTTCACGTGTGGAGCATGACCATGGTATTCCCTTCATTCCAAGTAGTCATGGCACCCAATGTGCATCCTTATTGGCACCCTTTTGCATAGAAAAATGAAATTAAAAAGATCATTAAGGAATTATTGGAGGTGGGAGTCATACGTCCTAGTGTTAGCCCTTGCTCATCACCAATGGTCATGATATTGAATAAGGAAGGTACTTGGTTCATGTGTCTTGATTTCTGGGCTCTCGATAACTTGACCATGAAGGACAAATTTCTTATTCCAGTTGTTAATGACATATTAGATGAATTTCATGGAGCTAGTTTTTTCACTCAACTTGACCTTCGTTTTGGCTACCACTAGATCAAGATGAAAGAGACATACATCCTTAAGACCACTTTCTATAGACATGAAGGTTATTATGAGTTTTTAGCGATGCATTTTGGCCTTTTCAATGATTCATCAACCTTCCAGAGCCTCATGAATAATATCTTTTGACCATTCCTACACAATTTTGTGTTGGTATTATTTGATGATATTATGATCTACAACAAAACATGGGAATACCACATAGAGCATGTTGATAGAGCCTTGCAACTCCTACATGATCACTAACTATTCGTAAAATGCTCCAAATGTGCTTTTGGAGCTTCATAGGTTGAATACTTGGGTTGCATTGTAAGTCAAGAGGGAGTATGAGTTGATCTTGAGAAAGTTATACCTATGCAAGATTGGACTTGCCCCAAAACCTCGAAGAGATTGTGTGGATCCTTTGGACTTATAGGCTACTACAGGAATCTTGTGAAAAATCATGGAAAAATTTCTGCTTCCTTAACCTTGCTACTAAAAAAAATGCCTTTGTTTGGAGTGAGTTCGTTGAACATTCCTTCTCAATTGTAAAGGATGCCATGTGCACGATTCCAGTATTGGTTGTGCCAAATTTTACTAAGAATTTTGTCTTGGAATATGATGCCTCAGGCATAGGTTTTGGAGCAATATTGATGCAAGAAGGGCGCCCTTTGGCATTCACCAGTAAGCAGTTATGTGATCAAAATTTAGGTAAATCCACATATGAGAAAGAGATGATGGCCATATTGCATGTAGTAGAGACTTGACATCCATATCTCATAGGGAGACGTTTCTAGATCAATATTGACCATCATAGTTTGAAGTACTTTCTTGAAAAAAGGTTATCCTCACTAGAGAAACATAAGTGGGTGACCAAACTACTAGGGTATGATTATTAGATTATCTATGAGAAGGGTAAAGAAAATCTGGTAGTTGATGCTTTATCCCAACAATTTTAGGAGGATGGATACCTCTTTTCCTTATCTTTAGCCCTTCTCGGTTGGCTTGATGGTGTTAACATTTAAGCTATTATTAGGTTACCTTCCAATTTACTATATAACAATAGCATAGATAGGATCACTAAGAGAAACAAAATCACAAGATACACAACATTTATCCTGGGAAACCCTCATGGGGAAGAAAACCCAACAAAACTTCCTTAAAATAGATAGCAAATACAATGCCAAGACAATGAACCAAACAACACATAAATTTGTCTCCCAAGGATGCGCCAATAACTGCAGCTTCCTTCAATACTTGCGCACTAGATGAGTGAGTTGAGTGTGTGTATAAATGAGGCGCTGACCTCTCTTATTTATACAATCTGGCAAGTGTCGAACTGAGTTGTCTTTTCACTGGTAGGGCCGACTTCTCAATCTGGGTGGTTAGAACCACTTTAATTTTCCTGGGGGGCGACTTCTTACTTTGCATATTACAATTAGGGTTTGATCAATCCGTAAAAGGGGATTTGGTCAATTACAATGCTCAACATGATGAATCCACAAAAGGGGACTGATCTAATCAATAATAAATATATTTTATGTTTTACTTTATCCACAAAAGGGGATAAGAATATTCTTTGCAGTTACACAATATTTTAACACTCCCTCTTAACAAGAAGGATATTCTTTATCTTTTGACAGGTCATAGGATGTCATCATCAACTAGGCAACATCATCAACTAGGTAACATAATCAACATCATCAACTAGGTAACAACATCAACTGGATAACGAGAGGCATCAATATCATCCACTTGGTCCTATGGAATCATGATCACTGACTGACATATCTATAAATCATCGGAAGTTTTGTTCTCTTTATCTTCGCACATAAGATACTCTTTCTTTCTTTCATCTTCATGCAAAAGATACTTCTTTCTCATCTTCACACAAAATATATCTTATCTTCACACAGAAGATGTCTTATCTTCACACAAAAGATATTCTATGAGTTTTTCCATTCCTTTTATGTTCTCCCTTCTCTTGTAGTCATCTATCTCACCCATCCACTAGGGAGGACTACTACCATAGCTTCACTCCTAGTCATCCCACATGAACTAGAGAAGCTAAGATGCTAGCCTAGGCAATACTAGACTCCCTTTCCATGATCCACGTAGGATCATGACACAAACCTCAAGAGCCAACTAACCATTCCACATGGTCAAGGTTTGTGTTCCAGGATACTCAATCCTTGTCCAGAGGAGAGTATTTTCCCGCTGCCCCTTGGATAAACATCCACATTCCTCTCTACGAGGGTGGTCACACCCCTCTCTACGAGGGTATTCTAGCATGTCCCTAGAGTATCCAAAACTCAACACTTGGATAGAGGCCAACCTTGGAAAATTTCTCATTCCCCTTCTCTACAAATGTCTCTTCCTTCTCTATGAAGGTCTCTTCTCTTTTCCTTCTCTATGAAGGTCTACCTGTGGGATTTCTCTTTCCTTCTCTACGAAGGTATTTTCTCTTTCTCCTTCTCTACGAAGGTCTAGCTATGGGATCTAAAAAAATATCTTGTGGTCCAAAATCTTTCCATGGTATAATACCATGCTACCCATCTGCTGGGCACCATCCATCGGATTTCCTAACTACATCAAATCATGATCCTCCATTTCAAACTCGGAGACATAGCTCCCTCTTGCACCAAACTAATAGCTTCTAATCATCATCCTTGAAGTTATCTTCTGTAATATCTTGGGTGCCTTCTTGAGTTCGAACATTTCTTTCTTTCTGTCTTCATACTGGATCAACCTGCTCCCTCTGCATCTATAAGAACGATACTGGAGAGACCTGTAGTTACCTGCATCTCATCAACTATATCTGAGTATCCATCTTGAACATTTCTATTCTGCATCTTTAGGAGCCTCCTGCTCCTATATAAATACTAGATATTGTCCGGTCTTTACTGACTGTCACCATATCATGCATCCTTCTCATGTTGTCTAACTTCTGCAAGTCATGGCATAAGTTCTTTCTTCTGAGACTTGTAAACTTACTTACAATATGCTTTCTTTGTCACTCTCACGAGTGATCATACCTGAGATAAATATTTTATCTCTTTCTTTATCCTTTTCTTTGACAAGTCTGCATAGACACTGAAATAAAACGAGGTTAATTAACATTCTCACAAAAAATCTAACTTGTAATGATAAGGTAAACTAGATACTAAAAATAAACATGAATACTTATCTTTTGTTTTTTTCTTGTGCGGGGAGGCTCTACGGACTCCACCATTTTCTATCTTTCTTCAGATCAATTATCTTCAACTTAAAGTACATAACCCTCAATTTCTATTAAATCTTTCTTTGAGGGAGGAGATTCCTCTTCCTCTGCCACATGTGCTTGATACTTTCTTTTCCCTTTTCCTTGAGGAAAGTCATAGGAAAAGTGTCCCAACTTTTGACAGTTGTAGCATCTGATTTTTGAAACATCTTTCTTCTTATCTGGAACTCTTACGGAGTTAGCTTCTTTATTGTTCTTCCTGAAGGAACTTTTAATTTTGTTCTTTTGAGATGTAAGAGCTTCCTTTTCATCAACAATTAATCTCTTCTGTTGGTCTGCAAGTCTAGATTCTTCGTGTGTGCAATCTTCCCATAACTTATCAAACTTGGGTAACTTGCTTCTTGCACACACTCCTTGTACAAAAGGAATCCAAAACGTTGGAAACCCATTTAGGGTTGTGGTTACAAGCTCTTTGTCACTAATGACATCTCCAATAGCTACAAGCTGATGTCTGATCTGAGAAACTCTCATAAGACAAGATGTGACAGATTCTGAGTTTTCCATCTTCATATTACGAAGCTGGTTTCTTAAGGAAAGATTTCGGCTAATGTCTTTGCTTTCATATAACCTGCTGAGTGCTTCATACATTTTCCTTTCTATCTTTAGTTCGAAAATATGAGGGATCAAGTCATCCTTTACTAAATCTGTCACGATTCTCTTTGTTTTCTTTTCATTCTTCTTATGCTTGGTCTTTTGCTCTTCTTCATCTGGTTTTGGTACACCCACTGTAACATGTTCTAGGAGATCATTCTCGTCTAGTATCATCTGCAACCTATGCTTCCAAGATCTGAAGTTTCTAGATCCTTCCAGCATGTCTTCTACCCTCATGTTGGTAGCCATTATTTATTGTAGTAGAAACCCTAGCCCTCCAGGCTATAGAAATAATAGAAAAATCAAATTTCTTGGATCTGAAAACTGAACTCACCAAAAGATGCGCTGGACTGAGGCGAGTATGCTGGTACATACAGATTTATGAAAATCCAATTTTTTCCCCTTCAAACTTGATCAACGGATTTCTAGACTGGTGCTTCTGGTTTTCTGGTACTTCTAGTACTCTCGTACTTCTGGTAATCTGGTACTTCTAGTACTTTGTGAAAACTAGGGTTTCACTTTTTGGGAGATCTAGCTACTGAAAAGGTGCGCTGAAGATGCCAAAGTGTTCCTTGAGGTAGGGCGTACTTTTCTAGATGGTTTTGGGGCTGAAATTCTTCTTTAATAAAAATCCTTAATTTACATGTACGACAACAGTGACATTTTTCTTTTTCCTGTGAAAGATGCTCTCTTCAGCTTAGCTCTGATACCATGTTAAAGTTTAAGATATTATTAGGTTACCTTTCAATTTACTAGATAACAATATCATAGATAGGATCACTGAGAGAAACACAATCACAAGATACACAACATTTATCCTGGGAAACCCTCATGGGGAAGAAAACCCAACAAAACTTCCTTAATATAGATAGCCAATACAATGCCAAGACAATGAACCAAACAACACAGAAATTCCTCTCCCAATGATGTGCCTCTCTCTCTCTCTTCCTTCTTCCGGCAACCGGTAACTGCAACTTCCTTCAATACTTGCACACTAGATGAGTGAGCTGAGTGTGTGTATAAATGAGGCGCTGACCTCTCTTATTTATACAATCTAGCAGGCGTTGAACTAAGGTGTCTTTTCACTGGCAGGGCCGACTTCTCAATCTTGGTGGTTAGAACCACTTTAATTTGCCTGGGCGCCGACTTCTTACTTTGCATATTACAATTAGGGTTTGACCAATCCACAAAAGGGGATTTGGTCAATTACAATGCCCGACATGATCGATCCACAAAAGGGGATTGATCTAATCAATAATAAATATATTTTATCTTTTACTTTATCCACAAAAGGGGATAAGAATATTCTTTGCAGTTACACAATTTTTAACAGATGGAGCCCATCAATAATGGTTGGAAAATGACATTATCATTCAACTCATTCATAGGCCTCAGGAACATCCCAACCTTTGTAAAGGGTATACATGGTTGCTAGATACATTGTGATATAAAGGATGCGATGTTTTAGTAAATAATTATTCCTTAAAATAAAGAATCTTAGAGGAATTTCATTCATCACCTACAACAAATCACTTTGTATTTCATAAAACATATGAATGAACTAAGCGCTCGTTCTTTTGGGAGGGCATGAAAATCAACATCAAGGATTTTGTGGCAATCTATGCCACCCACCAAAGAAACAAGGGGGGGACAATAAAGATACCAAGGGCATTGCAACTGCTATCGATCCCAACACACATATGGGTTGACGTCGCTATGGATTTTATAGTGGGACTTGTGAGGGCGGGCAACAAATCCATGATCATTATGGTAGTTGACCATCTCTCCAAATATGATCATTTTTGTGCCTCACAACATCCATTTAACCCCTCCTCAGTTTCCCAAGTCTTCCTTGATAGCTCAGGTGTTGGAACTTTCAAGTTACATGATCTTGGGTTGATTCATAATTTGGGATTCTGTATTTCAAAGGTTTGTTTGATCAAATGATAGTACGAAGTGAGAATAGACCACAATTTTAAGAAATAATCGAGTATAAATATCCAATGCTATTTCTACTAAAGGAGGATCCATCACCATCATTATCATAATTAATGGATGGATGGAATAACAATACTAAATCCTATGAACATGGATGCAAAGGATGGATAGAGATATGATTATGATGATAACTGTGTTTTTGGGCATATTATATATATTGCAAAATTCTAACATATACAATATCTCAATTCTTCCTTCATTCTAGGGCGTTTGGAATGTACATCCTATGACCCATTTGGTGTCAATCCTACATCATCCTACATTTAAAGTACTTTCAATCATTTAATTTCATGGTTGAATTGATCATTAGGGGAATTTTGAGGTAAAAAGGGGCCTCCTAAGAGATATAATAAAATATTACAAGTTTATCATTTTGTGGGGGAGATATATTTACAACTCACCTTTTGCACTACAATCCATGTAACCATAGTTAAGTTAAATTGAAAAGTTGACTAGAAATAAAATTAATAAAAAAACTTCTATTGATATGACTAAAAGGAAATGATGTGACTATAAATAGAAGTGAGCTTTTCAAAAAAAAAATCATTGTCCTTAAACAACTAATATATGTGGCCTTTATCCTTGAATAACTTGAAATAAAATATAAATATAAATTCATAAATTATTAATTATATAATATATTATTATTTAAAAGATAAACCCACATTGTAATATATAATAAATATATTATATAAAAATCAAATACATAATATATAACACATTTTTAAAAAATATATAATAAAAAAAAA